>ML856970.1:17466-44770 GCA_009831015.1 Picea engelmannii | reverse complement strand
TCCAAAGCGACTCCTGAGCTTTTTTCCCAAGTTCAAGTCAACTCCTACTTTTACTCTTTGGCCTCACCGAATCATTCTTGGAGTCCAAGTATGGTTAACTTTGATCTAAACACATATCATGGTTGAGATCAGAGACTAGTAATGGTTCTAGCCAACTATTGCAAACTAGGGATCAAGTTTGCATATTTAAGGTTGAAACTGCTAATCAAGCTGGGCAACCCAGATCTCAGTTACTTCAGCAGTATACTTAGGTGCTGCTAAATTGCATATGAATTAAAAGATAACAATGTAGGCTTTATAGGAAAATTACCCTCAGTTGTTTCAAGTTGTACATCCACGTTCTACCCACCACTGTGTATGGAATAAAAACACGGAAAATGTATCAGACTCGGACTGAGACTGAATTTCGGCAAACCCAGGGCTGATAATCATAGTATGCCGATTGATATACACCACCTTGTATACACCACTTTGTATACATAAACCGATATTATGACATTATGATAATCATTTCAATATTTAAAGCAATATGAAATGCCCTAAATTATGATGGGCAGTAGAATTTCATAAAATATAATTTAAAGATCAAAGCAAAGAAGATATGATAATCTAAGCCTTGCCTTGCTAAAAACACCTTCAGCCTCTATTTGTGGGGATCGGTGACAATCTCTGATTTAGCCCTATTACCCTTAACACATTAGGACAGCGTGCAATATCTCTTTCGGTAATAACAATATGAAGGAAATTGCAACCACTGAAAACAGAGCATGCTGACCCCAGCTAATTTTGACCCTTCATATGCCCCTATGATTTGTATAGATCATCCTGAGTAGAAATGATCATCTCTATCTTCCGTGATGAAGCACCAGAAGCTACACTTGTTGAACTCGGGCAACAGTTTAGGCCTCATATTGAAGCCCGATTAATGAGTACACTTGAACATGTTTTCCATACATGCCACAAAATAAAGTTCTCAATGTACCCATCCATGATATACAATGGACTGTGTGCCTGTTTCTGTCCGTTCCCATGGTCTTTTAATTAGGCAAGGATGGTGTACATAAATAACGAAGTAGATATTCATTGGAGGAACAAGTGTCTGAGAGATCCTGATGCAACCTAGTCAAGGACTTCTGCAATGACCTCAATGCTGGAAGATAATCTTTGCAATGTTGTTGAATTGTTTGACCATGGGCTTTGCAAAGCTCCTGCAGAACAAATTTCCAAAATCAAAATTTTACCTACTTCAGTTGCCTCCTTTCTTCTTTACTTGTATTCAGTTTGCTTTGTTGTTCATGCCATCTACTACAAAAATCTATGAGAAAGGGTCAGTAGAGTTCAAAGACAGACCTGGCACCACTGAAGAAGAAACTCGAGATGTGGAGAACCTTCCAAATACTCAGCAAATGCTTCAATTAGCCTGCGCAAATACTTAGATGGAACTGCAGCAGCAACAGTCGCGACATCCTTTGGATGCACTGATACAACACATTTCCTGATCCAGCTAGCTTCATTTAGACGAAGAGCAAGTATAAGCGCCCTCAGATGTCGACCTTCACTAAGTGCTCCATCAACTGCCTGAAATGGCCATACAAAACAAAATCCTAGTCATATTTCCTATTAAACAGGATCATTGTTAGTTGTTCATAGAACTGTACATGCAGTCAGGAAGAGAACAAAATATGGGTTATGATGATCTACTATACTGTTAGACATTCTACCTGCCCCATAGTTATTTTGTGAAACATACAAGCTAGATAAGATATTTCATACTCGTAGGAAAAATAAAGCAAAATTTATGAATTTTAGTAACAAGACATAATCTGCAATAAATTTTTACAAAATGCAAATCTATGTGGGCAAACACAAAGTGAACTGATTTTTATGACAGTAAATAATACACCTTGTAAATAAAAGAAAGACAAGGCCCACATCAAATATTTTCAGCATGCAAATTAAGAAAGGAGATTATCACCGGGAGAAACTGTACATGTAGCCTTGCCACTGGTTCTTGGATTTGGGATATTTTCGGAAGGACAGGTGCATAATCAAACTATTACTGGGGATAAGACTTTGCACATGACTCTCCTTACCATAGCAGACATCAACAGAGCAGCACAATTGACACAAGTCCCACTGAGAATAGGGCAAACATCTTCTGATTGCCTTCAATTATTATAATATAGTGGCTTATTTAAGTCTTTTACTCGAATATTACTGCAACTACAGATGATCTGTGTGCAAAAGAATATCCACAATGGACTCGGAAGATTTAACTCTCATTATAGACACATTGTTGGATACTGATTCTTGATTACGAGAATGTCTTTCCAGCATACAATCTACCAAATTTACAGAAATGTGGCTCCCTCTGACCCTCCCCTAAACCTCGCTTCCTCCCCAGAAAAAGTTTACAGGAGCCAAGAAAGACGAAGAAAAGAACAGCAGGCTGGAGCCAGAAAAAGAAGGAACCAAAGGAAACAAGAAAAAATAAAGAAATAATTTGAACACTTGATTGATCCTCTCAACAATCCACAACCAGCTTCTTCAGTAACAGGAAATCCCGCTGAAAATAAAGATATCCAGCAGAACCCCACAGATGAAGAGAATGAGCCTGCAGAACCAAAAGGATAAAATGGAAGAGAACACGCTGAAGATTCAGATTCAACATCCTCTAAAGGTAAAGAAAAACATTCATTCTTCTTGAGTCGTCAGAAAAAAGATGGACATTGCATAGTATTTGGTTTAACTTCCAAAAAAGAAAAAGACAAAGAGATAAGAATAAAAAACCAGAGGGATTAAAATTTAAAAGTCCTAGTTGTATCAAAAAATTTAATCACGCTTGTTGTAGCATCTATGATGCAAAAGTTTCCTGTTAATATAATTCTTGTTTCTTGAAAAACTAATGCTTCATTCCCTTGCCTTTGGTGATTCTTGCCCATCTGGAGTCTTATTTTCATGCCCAGTTGGCATACCAGATCTATTTCCCAATCTTGGGCCTATAACATAGTCCCTTGCCTTCGGTGATTCACGCCCATCTAGACTCTTATTTTCATGCCCAGTTGCCATATCGGATCTATTTGCAATTCTTAGGCCTATAACATAGTCCTTCCAGAAACTACATACCCAACAGAATCTCTGAACCCTTATCTGCAAATCTGTACGAAATGTCTCTGCAAAGGGATGTACACAAATAACACCGAACTATGAAGGTTGCCACCTTGCAGTGAAGCAGATATTTGCTTTTTGTGAAATTTAGTCAGTTAAAGCAGTTCTTGTAGTTGCCACTCCTTTGCAAACCACATTACAATCTTGATTATTCCAATTTGTTTCCATCTGTATTTCTGGCATCAAAAATATTTTGTTATATTTGCATCAACTACTTTCGTTGCCAAAAAAGAGTATAATGTCTTACTCTGTTCTTATTGTTTGTGTTATGGTTGTTAATATAGTCTTGGTGACTTGTGAGTCGTGACCCTTTAAGGGGTGCCTTGTGGTCCCATTGGGTTATGATTGTACAATGTAAACCCATAGTGGCCAACCTATGGTGACATAGGTTGTTAGTGGGCAGCCCTAGTACTCCCACATCAAGGGTTAGGGGCTAGGTTTAATCTACCCTAAAGCCTATATGTGAGAGATTTCTCAACCTCATTTGTTAAGTTATCAAGAATCAAGTAGAACACAAGTAATCAACTGTACACATCTTGCACACTATCTTCATCCTGGATTATATTTTAAAAAATTAGGGTACATTCATACCAGTGCATCTTCTGCTCTTTGCATTTCTATACATAACTCCTATGTGTGTGCAACTTACTGTTATCGTCATATTGTTTATATCATAACTTGTACATAGTATCAGAGCAGGTGATGCTTTTCCCTGTGACTTCGTGGAGATGTATGCATGATAATTATGGCATGCACTTTGGATATTCATTGGGGCATTTCATCAAGCAGTCCATAGATGATTTTAGGGGTTAAATCTCGCAAATGGGCTAATTCTCCATATTTTTTCCAAAAAAAAGATTCGCCAATTCCATTTTTTCTAAAAACAATTTGCCCAATTTCCATAGAATAAAATTATTTTACCTTAAAAATCGCCAAAAATTTATAGAAACTATATTAAATCCTTAGAAATTTGAATATTTTTAAAAAAATATCGCCAAACATTTTACATTTTGCATATTAAGGACTAGTAATATTAGCCCAGGTTTCTACATTTTAATATAAATTTTCATCCTTAAAATCACTTGGTATGCAACTTTGTTGAAGCATGTCATAAAGCACTTGGTGAACTTTGTTGAAGCATTTCTTCAAACACTTGGTGTGCAACCTTGTTGAGGCATTTTGTCCAACACTTTGTGTGCAACCTTGTTGACGCATTTTGCCAAACGCTTGTGTTGATATTTAGAGGATGACATTTGTGCAATGTGAATCATGAAGGCCACTACGTAGTTGGGAGAGACCACAAAAGATCTCATGCAATGTTAACAGAGCCATCTGGCTTGACTCAGGTCAATTCAACTCATTGACAAGTTTGTATTGCCAAGAGTTTGAACCACAAATA
Organism: Picea engelmannii; assembly: GCA_009831015.1. Taxonomy (NCBI): domain Eukaryota; kingdom Viridiplantae; phylum Streptophyta; class Pinopsida; order Pinales; family Pinaceae; genus Picea; species Picea engelmannii. The sequence continues at coordinate 40,203 of ML856970.1, read as the reverse complement.
CTTGCATATCAAACTTGGATTCGACAAGTACTCACAGGTCATTGACAAGTCAATGTATTTATAAAACCCAAAAATGAGTCGTTTTTACTCATTTTCTCCACTGGTTTTTCCATGTTATTTCCTCTGCTCTCCTAATCCCAAAACAAGACGAATGTATGCATTTTGAGACGGAATGTTCACCTAGGGATTTCTACACAAAGAAAGCAGGTTTTGCACTCCAGTAGCAACAAGACCTTTACTCCAACAGTCAGCAGCAACAAGGCTTTCACGAATCACTATTTCAATCCACGTCCAACAGTCCAAGAGAAAATTAATGAAATTTTCCTTTTTTTAATCAAAATGTGTATTTTTTTATATTTTTGTACTCATTGAGCTTTTCACGAGTCAAATCAAATTCTTGATTCTTCTGCCTCACCTAGTTTTTCACAGAGCCGAGAAGTGCTGTAAATAGAAATGTGGGGCTCACAGGCATGAAGAAAAGTATCCAATCACTTGTACATACCCGCTAAATGTTGTTGAGAATATGTTGGATGAATGAGGCATATATAAGGTGTAATGCATCAGTAGAATAAAGATAAAACTAATTTTGGAGTCATTGAGAAGCTCGTGGAGACCTCAGTGAACAATGATTGCAACAGGTCTTCCGTATTTCTGAAAACACCACAGCTCAAGGTTGTTTTCCGGAATATATTTGTAGTCTGCAGCACATTCAGAGCCTTCGGCAGATCACATAGCTCCTTCTACAACATGTTTCTGAGCTCGTGCCATCTTGAGATGTGCTCTTTTACTACTTGGTACTCATCCATGTGTAGAACATAACAGGTCTCAGCCCTCTCAACTTAGAAACCTGAAGTCAGACTTGGATCATGGCCTTTGACCATGCATCCCTTAGAGTTGCGTTGTTAAAGTATAGCTCTGCTATTCATGCGAACCAAAACCTGTAAATCAAGGTTCCTAAAAAAATTTAAATTGTTTGGGATGTGATGAAAGCTTCAAATATTTTTAGTTCGTTTAATTATTAATCCCTCCTATGTGAGAGTTGGTAAAGATTCTTTTGATAGGAGGAAGGACAAAAGGGTTCAAGCATCCTCCTCTATCATTTTAGTACCAAAAAAGGGAGAGGAGGCTATATTATTAAAAAAGGAATTTTTACCTTGAAGATAAAATTATGTTTTATTAAAAGAGCAAACACCTTTCTTTATACATTGTTTCGTGCATTACATTTATCTTTTAAAAGGGGAACCATATAGATTTTTCTTTTGCACTCTCTGGGACCCCTCACGCTCTGTGTGCCCTGCTCAAAGGCTCTTCAACTTGTTGATAATTGCATAGTACAATATTTTTTCACTATGGCTGACTCTGATGAAGAAGAATTGCTCCTTCAAAAATGTCACTGAGGAAGAAGATTTGATCCATCAAAAATGCCATGAGGAAAAAGATTTGCTCCTTCAAAAGCACGGTGAGTAAGCAGAATTTCTTCAGAAAAGCCATGAGAAGATAATTTCCTTGCAAACTGCTAATGACAAACTTCATAATCAAATTGTTTTTTCACAATACTCTACTACCCAACTCCGTGATGGAGTTACCTCTAAGCCAAATAATAATGCCAGACTTCATGAGCAATTGGTTCCACTGCAAGACACAAATAACAGGCCTCGTGAACAGGTTGCTTCACTGTAAAACACTAATGCCAAGCTTTATGAGGAAGTTAATTCATTGCAGAAAATTAATACACAACTTCGTTAGCAGGTTGCCTCACTTAAGACACTTTGATAAGTATCAGAATGAGTATGATCTGCTTCAAAAATTGCTAGGGGTCAGATCCATCTAGAATTTGCAACACCTCAATCAAAAGCTTGTGCAAGAGGCAAGTGACTTACATGGTACTAAAGGTCAATTAGAGGATTGCATTAGCAAGCTACAAACTGTTAATCCTTCTGATTCTGAGAAGCACAATGAACAAGTTGAAAGTTGGACAATTAGTACTATACGATGGAAAAAACCATCGAACTTGTCTTTCAAAAGCTCACAGATTAATCAATGGAGACAGAAGAAATACTTAACAAATTGCAAGCGAAAAATCAACCTATATAGCAGAATACTATTTCCTTTTCTTTCAATGCATTTCGTCATGCACTAGCTGTTGCTCATGAGCAGTGCTCTCCTCATGTTGGTAATTTTGAGAAGCATATTTAAAGAATAAGTTCCAAATTACTTCAACAAATGGGTTATACAAGTGGTAGACTTCACAAGCATGGACAGAGTAATTGTCGTTCCTATTGAGCCTGAGATGAGACCAGGGAGAGCAGGCTTTGAAACTTGATTACCAGATGAGAGTTGCCTATGTAATGAACACAAGTTCATTACATATGCTAGGTTATGTGGGCTAGAATAGTGAAATAATTAATTAGTGTATTGGTCGTCTATAGATAGGCTAGTTAATATTTACCCCATTACAATGTATAGGTCGTCTATAGATAGGCTAGTTAATATTTACCCCAAATGTCTTAGTTCATTCATATCACATCTCTTACCTTTAATTGAAATATATCTTACTTCTGTCTCTTACAATTACCCTAATCACAGCTGTTCGTCCAAACATTGCCCTATCCATTATGCAAACAAACTGTTTCGAATCTGAAAAATTTTGAATCAGAAGATTGAATTTTTTTTTCTTCTGATTCCAGGTTTGAAATTCTGAGTAAAGGTGTTGTCCTAGATGATACTGCGGGGACAGACCTGTAAAGGCTACAGGGCTGATCTCACATAGGCAAACACACGAATTTTCTGGCCACAAAGATCAATGAATTCAGTGACAGGGTGATGATCAGATCTGAGACAGACCATAAGGCAAATGTAACAGGTGCATTGGCAGATATTAGCCACAGTTGGGTGCACACCAGCAAAAAGAGCCATGTTAGGGCAGCCACAGAAAGGGCCTCAGATTCACACACATGAGTAATCCGCAGATCATGCTAGATAAAATTGTGCATACTCATGGAAAAAATTAGCAGGAGGCTGAAATCTGTCAAGACTGTTACAAACATAGTCGGACCATAGGGGCTGCACCATAACAAGCAAGCAAAGGAAGTAAGATCACAGATATCACCTGTCTACTTACAATTGATATCATAGTTGTTCAGTCCAAACAATGCCCTATCCATGATGCAAACAAACTCTATCGCATCAGAAAAATTTTGGATTAGAAGCTTGAATTTTTTTCTTTTCTTCTGATTTCAGGTTTGAAATTCTCCTGACTCCTAGATGATACAGCAGGGACAGACCTGTCAAGGCTACAGGGCTGAGTTCACCTAGGCAAACACATGAATTTTCTGGCCACAAAGATCAATGAATTCAGTGATAGGGTGATGATCAGATCTGAGACAGACCATAAGGTGAATATAACAGGTGCATTGGCAGATATTAGCCACAGTTGAATGCACACTAGCAGAAACAGCCAAACACAGAGAAGGTTCGTGAGCTGACAAAGAAGAACACAACCATGAGGTAACAAAGAGCTGTGACATTACAGATCGCAGGCCGCAGAAAGTTCAAACACAGTAGCTGCAAGATACAGAAGAGTGCAGTTGCACACAGGACACAGAAGCCATAATTAAACCCCAAACTGAAGCACTAAATTGGAACCCTAATGTTGGAGAGAAGCCTAATCACAAACAAATTTATGCGGTCCCAGGAATTTGGGAAAAATTTTCTTTTTTGGTACAAGTATTCGATTCTGAAAGGAAATTTTGCAGGAAGCTGTTGTGCCATTCCATGCAAAGCCGACATAACCAGTAACTGTAAGCGTGGTTTTAAAGGTATTTGAATTTACATATCAGCACTCCAAAGAGATGGTTGGGAATGCCGAGTTAAGCTCCAAGGTCAACAGACTCAGGGGTGAAGTTAACATTATAAGGAATCAACCAATGACAGGTTTGACATAATGTACAGGAAACATGAAGATTTGAATTGAAAATTTGATCTAAATATCTAGGGGATATCACCAATAGCACCCAACTTGTCCACAAACCAAGGAAATCCAAGATCCCAAATGTAAACCAAGTTATTGTTTCCACAGTCAGGACCTCGCAACAAACTGAAGTTCAAACTGCCTTGGTGTGATGGAAGCAAAGCCAACTTGGTAACCATTTGGTTAAATAAGGTCGAAAGATACTATGAGATGAAGCCAAACCAAAACAAGGATAAAATGACTTCAATGGCATCAATGCATCTGGAAGGTCCTGCCTATGACCACTGCATGTGGTCAGCTAACAAAACCAAAGGCTTGATTGTAAACTAGCAACTGTTCAAGTCGGACTTCATCAAGAGATTCCATGACAACAAAGAACAAAGACTTCTTTACCCAAATCACCCATTCATGGAAAACAAGATCAATGGAAGAATACACCCATGAATGGGAGATTTTGTGTACAAGATTCTTAGAAATTCTCGAAGAGAAGATGTTAAACATCTATGTTCCGAACTCAAAAGGATAGATAAGGTATGAAGAATAGATGTGGAACATATCTTCCATTGAACAAGACAGAACTAATTATAGATGTGGAACATACCTTCCATTGAACAAGCCAGAACTAAGTATAGACATGGAATGCATCTTCCGTTGAACAAACCAGAAGGAAAAAGTCATAAAAATAAAGCTTCGAAATGAAGAGCATCCTTCCCCGCAATAGAGAAGACAACTAAATATGGTCCACCACACATACATGATGCCAGTAGGTTCTGCACACCAGAGACTGAAAAGAAGCAGGATAAGAAATTATATCACTGCACGATTGAGAATGTTTAAGAATTAGAGATCTTCAACACTGACTTAGATGAAGAAGACAATGAACAAGCCACTTGCAATACCAAACCAGAATCTGACGACAACAAAGTCATATCCAAAATATCATTGGCAACTATGACAATCATATCATGACCTCGAACCCTAAAGCCCAAATGGCATTATGAAGACGACTGGCCTGGAATATCATTAGCAGCCCTGACAATAAGCTCACAACCTAGAACCTCGAAACTCTAAGGATTAGTGAAATCCCTAATGTGATTGTACTTATGGACTCTTGAACTAACCATAATTTCATTGGCACTATATCACAAAGAGCTAAATCACTTTGTATATCCAATGAAAGAATTTAATGTTATGGTTGCAGATAGCTACAAGATTAAAGAGGTAGGAGGTTGTCACACATTAACGCTACAAATATAAAAGTTCAAATTGCAAATTGGATTCTATGTCATGTCAATGGGTGGAATAAATATGGTCTGGAAGCACAATGTTTAACATTATTGGGTACATACATACAACACAAACTTTTAGAAGCAATTTATGAAGTTCAAATGGCATGGTAGAACTTACAGTGTACAGTTTTGAACCTTCAACTGTCAAAATAACCTCTTTGCATCTATCAAGGAAGTTGTCTGTCAAAGTAGCTTCACGCAGAGTGACATCAAGGCTCTCGACGTAAGTGACCATTCAGGTTAAACTCAAAAGATTATGAACACCATGGAGGATAATGTTGTCAAAGCGCAAGACACGGTTAAACAACACATCGATGACCTACTAACAAAAGGAAAATTCCAACCATTGAAGACACTCTATATGGGAGTATGGTCATCCATTACCATCATTCAATCGAGACAACCTTAGCCAAATATGGGCTTTTCTACATGACCATTCGGGATGCTACTCTTAACTCTTATCCCCATGACATCCAACATCCATCCAATGCCCCTAAGCTTGGCTTTTGCCCCATGAACCACTAGTTCAATGAGGAGTGCAAACTCCACCACAAGCATCTCCTATTTGCTTTTACACATGACCCCCACAACTTTCCCCACCTTTAGAAACATTACTATCGAATCTTTTGTCTTAAAAAAGAGAAATACTCTCTTTATGGAAAAGCGACCCTCCACCATTCACTTGAAGCCTTCTGATGCACCCTTTTCCCTCGACAAACTACTCCCCCACCCCCTCACTAAGATCCTTAGCCCACTTTCTCCCATATTGCCTCCCTCTATGATGTTCTTGAGTAGCACCTCATCCTTATCACCTCTCCTACCCCATCCTCCCTGCATGTCATATTTTCTCCTATAGTAGCATCAAGAGACTGGTCAAGGCTATGATCACTCTCAACACAACTAACGAGGAAGGCTTTCAAGGCAATTTCCTCAAGCATAGTATCCACTCTCTCGGCTTCCACATTGTTGATTTTATTTAATCATGTTGTTCGCTCTAATTTCGCTGGGGGATGGTCCCATCATACAACTGGTCGATTTTTAATCGAGGGCCAGTACAAATTTAAACAATCATAGAACCATCATGATTGGGCACACCTTCTCCAAGCCTTATGCTACAATCCTTCATTTGTAACTTTCAATTGAGCTCAAGAGGAGGCACCTGAAAGCTAGAGGACATGCTAGTTTCCACTTGTAGCACCATATCACTAATAAAATCTTCATGCTCAGGGCGATTATTGTGGAGGTCCATCATGGACCTTCAAAAGCTTTTTGTTGTTTTTTGAACTTTCGAAAGGCATTTTGATCCACAACATTGGCATTTCAAAGACCCTTTTGGCAGCTATCGTGAAACTCTATGAACCTCGAACCCCGAAACCCAAAAGGCATGATAAAGAAGACTTGGTTGGAATATCACAAACTAGTACCTTGAAACTCAAATCCTATATCTATCCATATCTCTATGGATATACAAATCTCTATCTCAATAAGGAATCATAACTAACCTTATAGGATATGTACTTTTGTGCAAGCATTGTTGCTTAAGGTATGTTCTATTCACCACAACTATAGCCATGGGGGTTTCTAGGGGAAGGGGAGGTGTGTTCATGACCTCAAACCATGAAACCCAAGAGGCAAGATGAAGCGGAATTGGTAGAAATACCATTAGCAGCCATGACTAGAAGCTCGTAGCCTATAACTATGAAACTTAAAGTATTAGTGAAAAATGCTAATGTGACTCCATGTGGACTCTTGAATTACCCATAATTGATTAGAGCATGAATATTGCAAAGAGGCTAAATCTCTTCATATATCCAATGAAAGACTTCAATGTTATTGTTGGAGTTAGCAAATGGATTAAAAAGGTAGCAAACCATCACAAGGTGGCACTACAATACAAAAGTTCTAATTGCAAAATTGAATTCTATCTCAGGCAAATTAGTGGAATGGACATGGTCTCTAGCATAATGGTTAATGCAATTGGGTAACTACACCACAAATTTGAAAACGCAATTTATGAAGTTGAAATGGCAAGGTAAAATTTACAAATTATATGATTTTGAACCTCCAACCAATAAAGTAACCTCTTTGCCACAATTAAAGAAGTTGCATTCAAGAGACAAGCAAATTGTGTGGGTCAATGTCCAAGAAAGAAGAGCTTCACACAATCCAACATCAAGGTTCCTCGACGCAAGAGACCATTGGGGATTGTTATCGCGCAAACTGTAGGTTGGGCAAAGCTCAGCCCAATCCACTGGATGGCGATAAAGATGGGAGAGCTTACCCACTATCACCTCAGATAAACCCTCCCTCGCTTCTGTGAAGGAAGAATTTGACACAAGGGGGAGTCTCAGGTGACCCTAGGGGGAATGTGAGATGAAAAGCGATACTTATGAAGAGATGCCCCTATAGGTCAAGTTGTTAAGTGGAGAGTGGCTTGACAATGAGCTTTAGAGGTGGTTTATGGATGCCAAGTGTTTGAGTACCTGCGGAAGATGGTTGTACCTGCCCGAGACACAAGAAAAGACAAGATACAAGCTAAACAATCCAATGGACAAGCAAGTTAAGCTTGTTGTCCCTATTAGCAGCATTCAACAGAAATATATATCAGTAAGTAATTGATAGTTACTGCAGAATTAACCACCTAAAGCATCAAAGAATTGTTGGAGAATGAAGCATAAAACATGTAGATTAATTCCAACACTTTAGCACAAGCTTTAGTTGTATTTAGAGGGCTGTTATATGGAGTTTTTAGACTATATTTGTAACAGCCAAGTGGCTGTAGCTAAGATTTTCTACAGCAGCAAGTTTCAACCATAAAAATCAACAAGTAAACCCACAAAAAGTTAGCCAATAACCAATAGAACAGTAATCTAGGTTTAGAAGTCAATTTCCACGGTTGAAAGGTGAGTAAATGATGAAAGAAATTAAAGTTTGTTGCAGTCCTAATGGCTGTAGCATTAAATTTATTGCAGCAATGAAATCCTTGGCTAAAAGAGGACGCCCTTAGGGCACAAGAAAGCTTATAACATATAGAAAAGATTCCAACTTAAACAATTTCGATATCATGTAATTCTATGTATCCCAATGCAATGATTTTATTTCTCCAATGCAAGAGATTGGTGCCTTTAACTATTGGGTTATGGAGTCTTCAAAACTGAAAAAGCTAGTTGTGCTACTTCCTTGGGGGTGTAAGCCCTTTTACTCCCCAAGGCAAACAAGACTAGCTAAGGAAAACCCTAGGAGGGTGTAAACCCTTTTACTCCTAGTATTCCTTTATGCAACAAATTATTCCAAGACAAATATGATGGGATTAGTGGGGTTGTATGCCCTTATACTCCCCAAAAGCTTGGCAAATTAACCTTGTAACTAAGAAAAGAAGCAATAACATGAAAGATTCCTTACCTAGTCCAAGCATTAACAAGATAAACTCCTTTTAACCAAGAAAATCCACCATAAAAGCAAGAAAAAGCCTCCAAGAAAGATGGTGCCTTACTTCTTCATCCAATAGCCAAAGCAAACCATAGCAAGAGATAGTAGCAAGAGAGATGGAAAAAATTGCCCAAGTAGGGTGCAAATTTCAGCCAAGAATCTTCTCCAAGATGGGAGAGTTGTGATGTCAAAATGAAATGAAATGATCTCTATTTATACAAATCCTACTAAAAGTGTTTGTCCACATAATTTTAGGGTAAACCACAAAGTAAGGGGACAACAACCCTTACTTTGCCCCTTTACAATATAAAATTCAAATTTAACCCTAAAATGCACATAAGAAACCCTAAAGAAGCATGGCATCACCGCTTTCGGGCAACATTTTGGAACTTTTAGCAAATCATTGAGCTTGGGGATGAAACGTTGAGCCTCCAAAGGCCTCCCTCTCAAGCACTAGGGTCCTCAAGGTGCCCCTCTCCATCCAAAGATGCCAAGTGTCGAGCAACAAAACCACCACCACAAGCCCTAGCCCTAGGGTGACGTCAACATCCTCAAAAGTGACATTTTAGTCTCAAGAGAAAATTGTTGGGCTGGGTAAAAGTTGGGTTATGTCCTCCATGGTATCTCCTCAGGCCTCCAAAAGCTAGCATCATCGTTCGATGTGCGGGCCATGGTATCCAACCTGTGGGCTTCAAGCCCCAAGGAAGCCCAAGCTAGGCTTGTTCTTCCAAATCTGTCCACCAACTAGGTTATGCAAAGACAATGAATGTGCCCTCCAAGGATCTCAAGTCAAATGCATCATGATAAGTAAATCAAATCAATAAAGAGCATCTAAGCATGTACATCCAAACCACCTCATCAAAATAAACAAGTGCTCAAAGACCCTGTGCAATTTGCCAAGTTTAGGTATGGGAGGGTTGACAAAGCGACCTATTGGGTGAATCGTACCTCAAGTTTAGGGGTGTTTCCCAAGTGGACCCCTCTCTAAGACATGTGGACAAAGTGACATGGATGGGGGGAAAGTCTCTTGGACATGGGGTTCATGACATACAAGGGACTGTGGTATCTCATTTATGGGTGCTTTTGTAGAGGATGTGTTGCACCTTCGTTTTCAATGCAACCTTTTTCCAAGCCCATTTATTGCCTTTTGTTTAAAGATGTTTCCAAGTTGAAGCCAAGGTGAGGGTCGGGGCTTCTACTTAAGCAAGAAAAACAATGCCCACTTTGACTCTATCTTGGTCACATCATGCTTCCCCAAGTTGAAGTCATGTGTGGGGCTTCTACCTAAGCATGAAAAACAGTGCCCACACATGCTCTACCTTGGTTGGCATTTTGCAATAATTATTTTTCACAGGTCCCATTATTTTCTTAAGAGAGACATTTCATTGTCCTCGGGATCCCTGGGGGAGCATCTAGAAGGTTCATGATTGGATTTTATCGTTATCCAACTACAAGCCTCTAGGCCTTCCACCCCTTCTTCCCATGAAATGAGGGACAATCCCTTCTTAGGTCAATACACCCAAAAATCCCAAAAGGTAAGGAGATGAGGGGATGAAGTGTGGAAAGTGATAAGTATGGCCGGCAATGGCACGATGACTCATCAAGAGGACCTCCCAGTAGCAAACCTATCCCTAAGGGTGACCCACTTACTAGGGCGAAATGTCAACCACCAAAGTGAAAAAGGGCAAAGAGCATAATTTCCAAGCAAACGTTAGATAATCAAAAGTAGTTTTAAATGCAACAAACTTAAATGTCTCAAATATTGAAATGACACTCACCATATTTACCAAAGGACTGTCAAAAGGAAATTTGAGCACTTTAGAGAAAGGTTGGAACTGATTGAGAACCCTTTCCTCACTAAAAGGGAGTGTTAAGTTTGCTTTAGTAAGGATAGGTTCTCTAAGTTGAGAAAAAAAGTAAAGTTATCTCAACTAAGAGTTTATGTCCCAGCCATCGATCTAAGATGAGATCTAATGACTGAGATTTAATTCCCACACGGATCCTCCCCAACATATAAAAGCATATAGGGTGTTATGTTCTAATGGTAAGAAAGTTTCAATTTTTTTGCAAAAAATTTGGTATAACAAATTTTGATTTATCAGAGCGATAGGGTTCGTGGAGACCGCCTAGGGTACGCATTTGCAGCCAGAGCCGGCCATGGCCGCCCCTGGGGGTGGGGATTCGGCCCCTCCCCCCCGATTTCAGACACGGTCGCGTTCAGGAAGCTGGTCGCCAGCGGAGGCAAGCGCAAACTCTCTGCTCCGGTCCCAAAATTCATAAAAAAGCTAGATGAAATCCCAAAAATCGCCCTGTCGGAGACGCAATCGGTCAAGATAGCCCTAGCTCTCTCTGAGAGGGGGCTGGTAGGCCAGTTTATGGGACTCTGACCCTCAGCAAAAACCACCGACGCTTGGGTCCAAAGGAACTAGAAGCCCCACCTTAAGCAAGGAGTTACCTGCTACCCTTTGAGAAGTGGTTTTTTTCTCTTCGAGTTTATAAACAAGGAAGACAAGGATCTCATTTTCAGAAATGGACCATACTTTATGGGAACCCAGGGGCTGTATCTGAACCGCTGGACCCCGGACTTCGATCCCACGGCGGAACTGCCAAAGGAGGTACCTGTTTGGGTCAGGCTCCCCAACTTGTCGGTTCACTGCTGGAACTATGAAGCTCTGCAAAAGATAGGGAATGGAATAGGGAAATTCATTGATAAGGCAGACAACAAGTCCATCTACAACTGTGCTAGGATTTGTGTTGAAGTGGATCTTGAGGCAGGGCCCCCGAAGGCGGTGAAGCTTACTGTGGGCCACTGGTCTCATTACCAGAAACTCGATTATGAACACATGCCCTTCAAGTGCAAAACTTGTCAAGAGCACGGACATTTCCAGAGAAACTGCCCAAAGAACCAAAGCCCAGAAAAGGAAGATGTTGAGGCCTGGAAAAAGGTCAAGAAAAGCAAACCAGTACCTAAATCCAAAAGACCCAAGGTCAGAGCAGGCGAGCCAACCTTCTTCTTCAAAACCAAACCCTAGGAAGGAACCTCTGAAAGAAGGTGCTGAAAAAACAAAAGAAACCGTGAAAGAGCCATTCGTTATAGTCTCTCAGTCCCCGCCAGCCCAAGAAAATCCGATCCCGGTCAACGAAACCCCTCCAGCAGATGAACCCATGAAGTCGGACGAGGAGCACATCCCTTTAGGATCCGAAACGGGCGCAGACACAGATGAGGGGGCCACGGAAACCAGCAGTCCAGTTGGAACCCCGGAGAAGGCCCCTAGAGGAAGGAAACCAGAAAGGAAAAAAAGGGAGAAGAAAGCATACAGGGACGTAACTGCAGGAGTTCAGCATACCATCCCGGATATGATAGAAACAAGATCCTCAAAAAAAGGTAAGGCTTCAAAAGGAGCCACCCCCCCCTCCGGCTCCTAATGCTTTACGTCTCCTGGAACTGTAGAGGGTTGGGAAGTAAACTAAAAGAAGCAGTTGTCAAAGATCTAGTCAGAATGACTTCCCCGGATGTACTGCTGATCCAGGAGACGAAGATGGCGGAGCCTGAGACCATCCGGGCTAGTAAAAATTTCTGGAAAAAAGGAGCAGGTAGAGCTGTAAGTGCCAGGGGAGCTTCAGGAGGTCTAGCCACCTTCTGGAACTCCTCAATGCTAGACCTGATCGAAGAACATAGCACCATCCATTGGTTGTTCACGAAGCTGCAGCACCGCGAATCGGGACATCAGGTTAGCCTCTTTAATATTTATGCTCCGGTTCTTTTATCGGAAAAAAAAGATTGTTGGGAATCTCTGAATAATTTCCTCTCTACTAACCATCATGAGAATCTTATTCTTGCCAGAGACCCGAATGTCACCCTAGCCCTCTCTGAAAAAAAAGGAGGAACCCCCGTAAGAGACCCGGCCCGGGAGTGGGTTGAAGACATTTTGCTAGATTGGGATCTAGAGGATATCAAACCTAGTAAAGGCAAATTCACCTGGAACAACAAAAGAGAGGGACCGAGGCACATTGCAGCCCGCTTAGACCGATTCCTAGTTCACTCTTCCTTTTTAACCCTCGGCCTGTTTGCCTCGTCTGAAATCCTGCAAGCCTACACCTCGGATCATAAGCCCATCTCCCTTTCCCTTACCCTTGGAGAAAATCTGGGCCCGATCCCCTTTCGCTTCTGCCCCCTATGGGTCACCTCAGAAGGCTTCCTCGAGCTGGTGTTGGAGTCCTGGAAGAAGAGTGTGTCGGGTTCACCTTTCTTCATTTGGGAAGAGAAACTGAGAAGGCTCAAAGTGGATCTCAAAAACTGGGCAAAGAACCTGCCTTCCCCCTTGTAGGAAAGGAAAAAAGCCCAAAGGGCCTTGGAGAATCAACAACTTCATATGTAGTCTGCCCCTGTCACCCCAGCAAAGCTGAACGACGAGGTGGAGCTGCAAAAGAAGCTTCACAAAGCTCTGAGAAAAGAGGAAGAGTACTGGCGAGTAAAGTCGAGAAGTCTCTGGCTTCAAGCAGGAGATAAAAATACTTCTTTCTTCCACAAGCAGGCAAAATCTCGGAAAAATCATAACTCAATCAGAGAGATCCAATTTCAGGGGCGAACCTTCAAAAAAATATGAGGAGATCAAACTTGCAGCCCACTCCTTCTATAAAAATATGTTTACTGAAGAGCTGGAGGCCCCTCCTAGACCGGATCTCTACCCTCTCACGGTGGTCCCCAAACTGTTAAATGAAAATGACAACCGTTGGTTGACAGCCCCTATCACGATTGAGGAGATCAGCAAAGCTATCCAAGCAATGAACCCGGATAAAGCCCCCGGGCCTGATGGATTCACGACTAGATTCTATATAGCCTGTTGGGATATAATCAAAAAAGATCTAGTCAAAATGGTGAGGAAATCTCAGAACTGTAGCAAAATTGGAGGGAGCACCAACTCCTCCTTTCTAGCTTTAATCCCCAAAGAGAAAGGTGCCCAAAGCTTCTCAAGATTTCGTCCCATTTTGCTTTGCAATACGGGGTACAAAATCATCACCAAAGTAATAGCAAACAGAATCAAAAAAGTCCTCCCCAGGATCATCCCGGAGAACCAAGGGGGCTTCATCCAGGGGAGACAAATCCAGGACAATATTATCCTGGTGCAAGAGGCCATCCACTCAAGCTGTCAAAGGAAGGAGAAAGGAATGTTAATCAAACTAGATTTGGCGAATGCCTTTGATAGAGTCCGGCTGAATTTCCTTTTTGCTGTGATGTTCAAGATGGGATTTCACCCCCATTTGGTTCGCTGGATAAGGGCCTGTATAGAGGGGTCGTGGATCGCCCCCCTGGTCAATGGTAGACCTGCGGATTTTTTCCAAGCCTCAAGGGGACTTAGACAGGGTTGCCCTCTGTCCCCCCTGCTCTATGCTATTCAAGCTTCTGTGCTAAGTTTTCAATTGAATAAGAGCCTGCAGCAACGCACCTTAATTGGCCTCTCAATTTCTCCTAGAGTTGAGAGAATTAATCATGCTCAATTTGCCGATGACACGCTCCTTCTGGGCCAAGCCAACCTCCCCACCGCAAGAGCCTTCAAGAAAGAATTGGACGACTACACTGAAATCTCAGGCAGCGAAATCAGTTTGAGGAAGAGTAAAATTTATGGCTGGAACTGCCCTCCTATAGAAATGATTGGTATTTCCAGGGCGCTGGAAATGGAAGGAACTTCAACGTGGGAGACCATAAAATATCTAGGAATCCCGCTAGTCAAAGCAGCCCCCAGAAGTAGCCTGTGGCTGCCTCTGATGGACAAGATGAAAACCAGGATCTTGGCATGGGAAACAACCTGCCTGAACAAAGCTGGGAAATTAATCCTCATAAACTCTGTCCTCACCTCTCTTCCTGTCTATCAGGCCTCCATTCTCTTTGCCCCAAGAGGAATTGTGAGAGACATAGACAACATCTTGAGAAAATTCCTTTGGAAAGGGGGAAGGAATGAGGGGAAAAAAATGCACCTATTCAGCTGGGATAAGGTTAAAGCCCCCAGGATGGAAGGTGGGCTGCAAGTCAGAGATGTGGCCACTCAAAATCTGGCCATGGGAGGTAAGATTCTCTGGAAAATGATAAAAGGTAATTCCACTTGGAGCTCTAAAGCTCTAAGGACTAAATACTTATGTGGTCACAAAGAAAGGTGCCTTGAGCACCCCCCCTTGACTAGGAAAGGCTCTCCTATCCTTTCTCTCTGCCTTAAGGCTCTTGATTTGATTACCTCAAAGCTCTCTTGGATACCGGGGAATGGCAGAAAGATCAAGTTTTGGGAAGACTCTATCTTAGGACAGACCCCTATAAGATCTTTGGAAGGGACGGAAAACATTAAAAGTTGGCTCCATTCTAATCGCAAATTCACTCTGTGGGACCTTTCAGTTTGGGACCAGGGCGGCTTGTGGCTCAAGTGGGATTTGGGGGTCTTTCCGCAGCCTTTAGAAACTGAAGCTCGAACCCTCCTGGAAGCTCTTCAAGGGTGCTCCCCCTCCTCGGCTAGGAAAAAGGACAAAAGAGGCTGGGGCTCTTCGTCTGGCTGTTACTCAGTTGTTGTTGGTTATGCAGCCCTGCAGGCAATTCCTTGGGTTGCCCCTGATCCTTCGGTGTGGAAAAATCTCTGGCTCCTTCCTTCCCTTCCCAAAATAGATCTCTTCTACTGGTCTCTTCTGCACAACAGTATCCTTACTTGGGAAAACCTCTCCAAAAGAGGCTGGGAAGGGCCCTCTAGATGCCCTCTCTGTGCTTGTCATGCTGAAACTTCTGTCCACCTATTTCTCCTCTGCCCCTTTGCTCTGGAACTTTGGAATCTCATTCTTGGCCAGTTGAATGTGCCCCTGCCTTCTTCCGTTACCTCTTTGTTTACCTCCTGGGTCGATTTGGCTCCCTTCTCTTTTTCCAATTTGAGCCTTCTAAAACACTACTGGATGTGGGTGTTGAAAGTAGTCGGTTGGAAACTGTGGCTGGAACGAAACAGCAGGATCTTCAGGGATATCGCAGGGACACCGGTCCAAACTGCTCTCAAAGTGAAAGCGATGATGGGTGACCTGGTAGCCTCAAAAACTAATATCACCAACGAAGTAACCCCTAACAAAGATGAGTATGCCTGGTTCCACGAGCTTGATCCCTCCCTTCTGGACAGAACCAAGCAAATTTCCAAACACTACTCCCATTGGGAAATTAGGCTGGAGGAACAAGAGTTCATAAAGTGGAGATCTTCATTGGAGAAACATATCCTGCAAGTGGATGGGGCCTCAAAAGGGAATCCTGGCCCTGCGGGAAGCGGAGGGGTTCTGCTCGACATCTCAGGGAAAATTGTGCTCATCTTTGCCTGGGGGCTGGGTCAGAACACCAATAATACAGCTGAAATTTTAGCAATCTGGCAAGGGTTGGCTCAAGTCAGAAGGTTATCAATATCAAAATTGGTTGTCATAGGGGACTCTAGAATTTTTATTCAAGCTCTCAATCAGAGGAAGGCACCCAAAAACATGGCGTTGGATCACTATTATAGGAAGGTTATAGATCAGATGAAAGAATTCGAAGAGGTGAAGTTCTACCACGTCCTCAGGAATCTTAATCAGTTGGCAGACCACGAAAAGAACAGAGGAACCTCCCTGGGCAAGGGAGTCATCAACGTATATGGAATTGAAAATCATGAACCAATCCCTTAGAGTCCGGGGAGAAGATTTCATCAGGAGATCTCCAGTCAGAAATTGCAGACATCTAAAAATTGCCAGGAAGGAATCCAAAGTGCAGGTGCGAAGGTATGAGTAAGTTGAGAGAGGACATGCGCAGGGTCGCGCTAGAATCAGGACAGAGGCATCAGAGCTGACATAAGAAGAGCATCCTGACTCTGCTAACACAGGGAAGAGCACCCAATCAAAGTCCTCCAGAAAGACAAACGTCCAGGGAAATCACCCTGAAGAAACAGGTAAGACTCTGATTAAAAGAGAGAGAGGAAGTGTTGAAACAGTGCTGGATCATAGGCTGAAACAGCGCTGTAACAGATGCTGAAACACAGTACTGTTACAGTTGCTGAAACACAGTGTTGTAACAGTGCTGTAACAGTTGCTGAAACACAGTGTTGTAACAGATGTTGAAACTCAGTGCTGTAACAGATGCTGAAACACAGTACGGTTACAGTTGCTGAAACACAGTGCTGTAACAGATGTTGAAACACAGTACTGTAATAGTGGCTGAAACTCAGTGCTGCAACAGATGTTGAAACACAGTGTTGTTACAGATGTTGAAACACAGTGTTGTAACAGATGCTGAAACACAGTGTTGTAACAGATGCTGAAACACAGTACTGTAATAGATGCTGAAACACAGTGCTGGAACATTTGTTGAAACAGTGCTGGAACATTTGTTGAAACACCGATGTAACAAAAGCTGAAACA
Source organism: Picea engelmannii (assembly GCA_009831015.1). NCBI lineage: Eukaryota > Viridiplantae > Streptophyta > Pinopsida > Pinales > Pinaceae > Picea > Picea engelmannii. The sequence continues at coordinate 23,115 of ML856970.1, read as the reverse complement.
GTGCTGAGACTTATGCTGAAACAGTGTTGAGGCATATGCTGAAACAGTGACTGGAGTTTCGGCATTGAAAATTGACTGGAAATTCTAGATCTTTTAGAAGGCATACAGAATCTAATGCAGTTCACAAGCCTTTAGCTATAGAGGTAGAATGGTTCAGAAAGTCAGGCCCGAAGAATCTCGAGGCTATTTTGTAATCGAATCTGTGGCTAGTCCACCCCATTAATACAATCTATAACCGTTTCTGTAAAAAAAAAACATATAAAAGCAACCTGACCCTACCTTGAAAGAGAATTATTATTCAATAGAGAATCGAGAGAGCAAGGAAGAAGGTAGCCATACCATCGTACGGCCTGGTATGATCGAAGAGGGAGTGAGTCGACCAAGTTAGGGTCGCACTCACTACAGATCTAGGGCGCATAACTCGACCAAGTTAGGGTCGATTCTCCACAAGAAAGAAAGAACCCATTTCCTACTCTAGTCTATTGTTCGATCTGGAGCAAGTATATATGTGGAGAATCAAGACTGTACCATACGGTTGTGGGGCAGATTTGTACAGTTATGTGTTGATAGAACAGAGTACAAGTAAGAGAGAAGAGATCTCTTGCATTTACTGTATGTATTTCCCTGTAAAATAAATAAGAACAGAACAACAGTTTTGGTTATATGTGGTTGCTCATTATAATATATTTGTTTATGTTATATACATGCATCTTCATATTATTCTCATTACAAGATTACAATAACAACCGCTATAACCACCCCATATAAAATAATATATACTTGTCAAGTCAAAGAAGTGAGGGCACTCTCCAATGATGGTAAAAATACGCCAAGTGTAGCTGAAATATCCATGCAATAAAGATAAGAGAGCACCAATGAGAGGTGCACCCTAGAAAAATGTGCCATGTAACTACCTCAACCAACCAACAAATCATAAAATATGTTTAAGTGCACCATAAGAGAATGTACCATGGTGGTTAGAACTTAGAACTCATCAATAAAATACTCTTCCATATGCCATGGCATAAAAGTGTCATGTTACCCCCCCGTGCCTAGGAGTAACTAGAGGAGATCATGTCCTGGGTCCTACAACGAGAACATGATCTACACCATGATGATGATCATCATCATGTCCATAGATGGCAGCCCAGCAGCTCCCCTCATTTTCCTCCCTACACAGATCAACCAAGGCTCATCACATTCAAGCAACCCAGAGTATGGGAGACGGTAAGCCATTGTCACCATGAGGTATGTTAGTCTTTCTTTCATGCAAAGTGTACTTAATTTATCGGGCACGTGGGTGAAGATCCTTGTTTTAAGTTGGATAATGGATCATTGGTTTGGGAAATTGTGTCAGTTGCCTTGTTTCACCTTGGTGGTCAGCCTATGTTTCCTAGTACCGTGTTGTCACCGCCTAGGGAAAAGGGGTAATACTAGGGGGCCCTCCCAAGGGTAACGTTTTGTTCCCGATCACACTTAACACCTTCCATCTTGAAGCCTTTCACATATCCTAAACTTCGGCTATGGTTCATTCTCTCATGAGAAGAAGGGGCTAAAGGCCCAGAGGTTGATGCAGTTGCTCTATTTATATGTTATTACTAAATTATATAGGCCACCATAAAAGCCTCAGGCCAGCTTGAGCTCTACCCCCTTTAATGGTAATCACCCCTGTCTGGATGCGAATGAAACCTTGTAGAGGGGACTTGCAAATGATAATTGGGTATCAATTGGCAAATAAGGGGTTCGGAATGCAAAAAGTACCGAGGAAAGGGTATCTTAAGCAAGCAAGTGCTCCCTCTACAAAGGTGCTCATAGAAATGGATACCATGAGCCACGAAGTAAGCCCTAATACCATATCACATTCACACTTACTCTTGATGGGTTTTTACTTTCCCTTGTCACTCTCAAGACCTATCCCTCTACCTAGGTTATTTTATTTCCTGTCTAGGTGGCACACCTAATAGGGTTAGATGAAGACCCTCCCATACTTAAACTTAGTAACTCAAATGGGGTCCTGGTCGGTGTGATGCTTGAAGGGGATACTGTGGTAAATCATTTTACATGGCTTATGTCTTATGTTGTAGCTTACTTCGCATGTTTTAAGGACTAATGTTTCTTGTGAACTTTGGTTAACCTTGTCTTATACTTTGGCTTGTTTTAGATGGCCCTGACATGGTTCTTGAGGGACATCCTGGGCTTGCACCCATGACGTGCCTTTATTGCAGGACTTTGGCACGTGTGATCGAGAGCAGTGGGTCATCCAGTGACTCACCACCCTCAGACAATGGCTCTCACATTCTCAGAATCTTGGACGATGAACAGATGGGCTTGGTTTGAGTAGTTCTGGTCATTTTTCCATTCATGTGGGTTGGAAGCCCACAGGTTGGGCAGAGCATCCCGGAGCCCTTGTGCACAGAGGATGGAGGACAAGATTGCATTCCTCTTGCACTTGGACATGGCCTTTGGAGGAACCTTGGCATCACTTGGGGACAAGATTGCACTCCTCTTGCACTTGGACATGGCCTTCGGAGGCCTATGGCATCACCATCTAGCCTTGACGTCACCTTTGGGGGCTAGGGTTTGATGGATGGGGTGCTTTCGGAGATGATTGGCATGGCTTGAGGGTGAGGACACACCTCATTGCACACTCATTCAACCTTGGAGTATGCCACGTGCCCACTCGTTTCACCTAAGGAGCATGACATCACCCTTCTAGGGTTTTATTTGATGTATTTTTCATTTTTGGCATTATGTAGAGGCAAATTAAGGGGTCGGCCCCACTTGTTTTATGTCATTGACAAATTATGTGGACAAATTAGGTTAGGGTGGCCTCAAATAAAAAGGCCACCCTCACATTTCATTTTATCAACACATTTTCCTCACATTTGTGAGTGCTACACTTTTGAAATTTTCTCCCTTAAGGGCTACTAGTCTTCTTCTACCTCATGCACATGTTTTGGAATGGATCTCTTGTGAGTGCTTTGCTGATTTTGGAGGAAATTTTCTGCAACTAGGGTTTGGTCTCATAATATCTTGGCTAAAGTAAGTGAATTTTCTGCAATTTATCTTTATGCTATTATGTTTTATGGTGAATTTTGCTATTTTATGCTAGACATCTTGCTTGGCAAAAACCCAATAAAGGAGCATAAGTGATTCCTCCTCTCACAAGGTTAATTTTGTCCAAAATTGGTGAAGTATTCTTGCTAGGGCTGCTATCCTAAAGCCTTAAAGTGCTATCACTCTAGGATTTTCGTCCTAGACGTTTGATCTTTGATCTAGTTGAAGCATTAAAAAGGGAGAAACGATTGCTAGAGCCCAAATGTTCTTGCACTAGTAGAAACTAAGAGGTAGGGTTTAAACTCTTAAGGTGCTAGCAATCGTTAAGAGTTTAAACCCTACCTCTTAGTTTCTACTAGTTCAACCTTCAAGCCTTGTTGCATTTTGTTGTTGTAAAGACTCCATAGCCCTGGCCCCTAAGGCACTGATCTCTAAGAATTCTTGTGGTGAAAGTGTTCTCAAAAAACTCTAATTTTACTCTCTTAAGCTTTCTACTAACTTCACTCACCCTAACACTTGCAAACTTGTCCAATAACTTGCTCCTGATAATGAAGTTTGCTACAGCCACCTGATAACACTTTGTTTTGCTGCATACACTCTTGTAAAGGTGGTCTAAACCACTCAGAATTTCTCTTAAACAATTGGATAATGTTCTATGCAATGCATGCTTAATTTTCATGGTCAAATGTTGAAATTCTGACCTCTTATTATTGTTGTTGTTACAAATTTATATTGTTGTTATAAGACTGGTATACTGCTGCAAATTTGCAACAGCCATTAGCAATTGTTATTGTCTAGTGTCTTAAGAGGTCTTAATTGCATACTTTAGCTTGGAAGTGATTGCATATATGCTGCAAAGTGTTCTTGTTCCGGGAAGGTACTCAAATCACCTTCACAACCTTTTTTCTACCTTGACCTAGACCCAATCTATCGGTGATCAAGAGAGGGGGCGGTAGGCTTGGCTACCATACTTGCTACTTTCATCCCTTGAGATCACCAAGGAAGCCTCCCTTGTGGTGGACTTCTTACATCACTAAAACAAGGGAAGTTCTTACTAAGGTCACAATGGTGGGATCTTCCATAGTTACGCAAGATTTGGGGACTTGTGGTGGGGCTTTGCACAGGCACAAATCCTGCGATAACATGTCCAACCAACCCAAGAGAGTGCGCCCAAGAGAAATGTCCCAACTTCTCTAAGAAACAAATAATATATTGCATGCCTTGAAAATCGTACCCGAGAAGGGGGGCACACCACTAGAAATCTTTAACCAAGTCCAAACAGTCACTCCAAGTGTGAAAAGGAAGAATATAAAGCAGGTTGCCCAAGCTATTAACCTTAATTTGGATAAATAAGATTAAATCAACCATTGAATAGTTAAATCAACCTCAACATGTGTGCACAAAGTTTAATGCTCAAATATAACCATGGTCCTCCTCCCAATTAGTCACCAACAAAGTAAATCACCAAGAACATGTGTGCCAATGAGGGGTGCACTTTAATAAAGTGTTGTACCATGTAAATAAAAGATGTTCTCCATAGCAAGACCCCTCCACAATAACAACAAAACATAAAGTCCAACCTACAGTGCACCACCACGAAGGGATTATTACATCAAAATTACCATATGACCTTAGGAAAAGGTTAGATCACCATCAAATCATAATGTGATATCCCCTCTCTAACTAACTTGGGAAACAACATATCAATGAGGGCAATAACATCATGAAACACCTCCCCCTAGGTTGATGTCTAGTAAATGAGACATTATAAAGTTAAATCACCTAGGAAAATCCCACAAAGGCAACATGAATCATCCCACCATAGAAAAATCATAAGGGAAAGGGGCATAATAGAAAGGCTAACCCATCCAACCATCAAGTGTGTTTCCCATCACACATCCAACATAGAAGGAACATGTAGAACATACCTCCTAGTGTCAACAAATAATATCGCATCATCGTGCAAAGGTCACTAGGGAATGTCAACAATCATGAAACATATATCTCCTAACCATCATAATCTAACCCCTTGGGGGGCTAGAGCCATCATCCACATCCAAGATAAGCATATATACCAAACCAACATAATGAGATAGTATGCTCCACATCCATCAAAAGCAAAATCAAGGAGTGATCAACAAGGCAAGCAGATCTGAGAAAACCACCAAGCAGCAAGCACAATCACCATGCAACCAAGAAGTGAGACTCCCCCAACCAAAGATCTCCACAAGTGATTAAATGCAATGAAGAGAAGGGGCTCCATGAATATGAATCCCCCAAGTCAATCCAATGCTCAAGACTACTAGTAGCATGTCCCCATCAATGTGATGAAAATCACAACATGGAACCTCATATAATATAAATTGTAACAAGAGGCATATGATTTTCTTCAAAAATTTGGGAGTCCCTGGCTAAACAAATTCCCTAGATTATAATTCATGGCAAAGACCTAAATTTATTTAGATCCTTCTAATCAAACCACTTCTTCAAGTATGACTCTACTAAATGATTAAATCCCCTACCCAAACATTCTTGAGACCTATATTATGTTCTACTTCCAACCATACCTATTGGAAAAGCTCACATTTAATA
>ML856970.1:0-17366 GCA_009831015.1 Picea engelmannii | reverse complement strand
GAAAGGGTATCTTAAGCAAGCAAGTGCTCCCTCTACAAAGGTGCTCATAGAAATGGATACCATGAGCCACGAAGTAAGCCCTAATACCATATCACATTCACACTTACTCTTGATGGGTTTTTACTTTCCCTTGTCACTCTCAAGACCTATCCCTCTACCTAGGTTATTTTATTTCCTGTCTAGGTGGCACACCTAATAGGGTTAGATGAAGACCCTCCCATACTTAAACTTAGTAACTCAAATGGGGTCCTGGTCGGTGTGATGCTTGAAGGGGATACTGTGGTAAATCATTTTACATGGCTTATGTCTTATGTTGTAGCTTACTTCGCATGTTTTAAGGACTAATGTTTCTTGTGAACTTTGGTTAACCTTGTCTTATACTTTGGCTTGTTTTAGATGGCCCTGACATGGTTCTTGAGGGACATCCTGGGCTTGCACCCATGACGTGCCTTTATTGCAGGACTTTGGCACGTGTGATCGAGAGCAGTGGGTCATCCAGTGACTCACCACCCTCAGACAATGGCTCTCACATTCTCAGAATCTTGGACGATGAACAGATGGGCTTGGTTTGAGTAGTTCTGGTCATTTTTCCATTCATGTGGGTTGGAAGCCCACAGGTTGGGCAGAGCATCCCGGAGCCCTTGTGCACAGAGGATGGAGGACAAGATTGCATTCCTCTTGCACTTGGACATGGCCTTTGGAGGAACCTTGGCATCACTTGGGGACAAGATTGCACTCCTCTTGCACTTGGACATGGCCTTCGGAGGCCTATGGCATCACCATCTAGCCTTGACGTCACCTTTGGGGGCTAGGGTTTGATGGATGGGGTGCTTTCGGAGATGATTGGCATGGCTTGAGGGTGAGGACACACCTCATTGCACACTCATTCAACCTTGGAGTATGCCACGTGCCCACTCGTTTCACCTAAGGAGCATGACATCACCCTTCTAGGGTTTTATTTGATGTATTTTTCATTTTTGGCATTATGTAGAGGCAAATTAAGGGGTCGGCCCCACTTGTTTTATGTCATTGACAAATTATGTGGACAAATTAGGTTAGGGTGGCCTCAAATAAAAAGGCCACCCTCACATTTCATTTTATCAACACATTTTCCTCACATTTGTGAGTGCTACACTTTTGAAATTTTCTCCCTTAAGGGCTACTAGTCTTCTTCTACCTCATGCACATGTTTTGGAATGGATCTCTTGTGAGTGCTTTGCTGATTTTGGAGGAAATTTTCTGCAACTAGGGTTTGGTCTCATAATATCTTGGCTAAAGTAAGTGAATTTTCTGCAATTTATCTTTATGCTATTATGTTTTATGGTGAATTTTGCTATTTTATGCTAGACATCTTGCTTGGCAAAAACCCAATAAAGGAGCATAAGTGATTCCTCCTCTCACAAGGTTAATTTTGTCCAAAATTGGTGAAGTATTCTTGCTAGGGCTGCTATCCTAAAGCCTTAAAGTGCTATCACTCTAGGATTTTCGTCCTAGACGTTTGATCTTTGATCTAGTTGAAGCATTAAAAAGGGAGAAACGATTGCTAGAGCCCAAATGTTCTTGCACTAGTAGAAACTAAGAGGTAGGGTTTAAACTCTTAAGGTGCTAGCAATCGTTAAGAGTTTAAACCCTACCTCTTAGTTTCTACTAGTTCAACCTTCAAGCCTTGTTGCATTTTGTTGTTGTAAAGACTCCATAGCCCTGGCCCCTAAGGCACTGATCTCTAAGAATTCTTGTGGTGAAAGTGTTCTCAAAAAACTCTAATTTTACTCTCTTAAGCTTTCTACTAACTTCACTCACCCTAACACTTGCAAACTTGTCCAATAACTTGCTCCTGATAATGAAGTTTGCTACAGCCACCTGATAACACTTTGTTTTGCTGCATACACTCTTGTAAAGGTGGTCTAAACCACTCAGAATTTCTCTTAAACAATTGGATAATGTTCTATGCAATGCATGCTTAATTTTCATGGTCAAATGTTGAAATTCTGACCTCTTATTATTGTTGTTGTTACAAATTTATATTGTTGTTATAAGACTGGTATACTGCTGCAAATTTGCAACAGCCATTAGCAATTGTTATTGTCTAGTGTCTTAAGAGGTCTTAATTGCATACTTTAGCTTGGAAGTGATTGCATATATGCTGCAAAGTGTTCTTGTTCCGGGAAGGTACTCAAATCACCTTCACAACCTTTTTTCTACCTTGACCTAGACCCAATCTATCGGTGATCAAGAGAGGGGGCGGTAGGCTTGGCTACCATACTTGCTACTTTCATCCCTTGAGATCACCAAGGAAGCCTCCCTTGTGGTGGACTTCTTACATCACTAAAACAAGGGAAGTTCTTACTAAGGTCACAATGGTGGGATCTTCCATAGTTACGCAAGATTTGGGGACTTGTGGTGGGGCTTTGCACAGGCACAAATCCTGCGATAACATGTCCAACCAACCCAAGAGAGTGCGCCCAAGAGAAATGTCCCAACTTCTCTAAGAAACAAATAATATATTGCATGCCTTGAAAATCGTACCCGAGAAGGGGGGCACACCACTAGAAATCTTTAACCAAGTCCAAACAGTCACTCCAAGTGTGAAAAGGAAGAATATAAAGCAGGTTGCCCAAGCTATTAACCTTAATTTGGATAAATAAGATTAAATCAACCATTGAATAGTTAAATCAACCTCAACATGTGTGCACAAAGTTTAATGCTCAAATATAACCATGGTCCTCCTCCCAATTAGTCACCAACAAAGTAAATCACCAAGAACATGTGTGCCAATGAGGGGTGCACTTTAATAAAGTGTTGTACCATGTAAATAAAAGATGTTCTCCATAGCAAGACCCCTCCACAATAACAACAAAACATAAAGTCCAACCTACAGTGCACCACCACGAAGGGATTATTACATCAAAATTACCATATGACCTTAGGAAAAGGTTAGATCACCATCAAATCATAATGTGATATCCCCTCTCTAACTAACTTGGGAAACAACATATCAATGAGGGCAATAACATCATGAAACACCTCCCCCTAGGTTGATGTCTAGTAAATGAGACATTATAAAGTTAAATCACCTAGGAAAATCCCACAAAGGCAACATGAATCATCCCACCATAGAAAAATCATAAGGGAAAGGGGCATAATAGAAAGGCTAACCCATCCAACCATCAAGTGTGTTTCCCATCACACATCCAACATAGAAGGAACATGTAGAACATACCTCCTAGTGTCAACAAATAATATCGCATCATCGTGCAAAGGTCACTAGGGAATGTCAACAATCATGAAACATATATCTCCTAACCATCATAATCTAACCCCTTGGGGGGCTAGAGCCATCATCCACATCCAAGATAAGCATATATACCAAACCAACATAATGAGATAGTATGCTCCACATCCATCAAAAGCAAAATCAAGGAGTGATCAACAAGGCAAGCAGATCTGAGAAAACCACCAAGCAGCAAGCACAATCACCATGCAACCAAGAAGTGAGACTCCCCCAACCAAAGATCTCCACAAGTGATTAAATGCAATGAAGAGAAGGGGCTCCATGAATATGAATCCCCCAAGTCAATCCAATGCTCAAGACTACTAGTAGCATGTCCCCATCAATGTGATGAAAATCACAACATGGAACCTCATATAATATAAATTGTAACAAGAGGCATATGATTTTCTTCAAAAATTTGGGAGTCCCTGGCTAAACAAATTCCCTAGATTATAATTCATGGCAAAGACCTAAATTTATTTAGATCCTTCTAATCAAACCACTTCTTCAAGTATGACTCTACTAAATGATTAAATCCCCTACCCAAACATTCTTGAGACCTATATTATGTTCTACTTCCAACCATACCTATTGGAAAAGCTCACATTTAATAATCAGTATGTAGTTTCTTCATCACCCCTGCAAAGCACACATATGCCTGGCCCACTTTTGTTTCTCCTTTTGAGAGCTTCCCAAGTCAAAAGCTTGTCTCTTATAGTTATCCACGGGAAAATTCTAGATTCATTCGCAGCTTTTATCTTACAAATTTTGCTCCACCACCACTCCATACTCTTGAACCTCCATAGAAAACATAAATCTATAGAATAAAGATGTTTTGTATTCTCCCAATGCTTTATTTTTTAACCAAGCTAGAGAATTATCATCCTCCTTGAGTATGATATGGCTTACTCCATATGTTATGTTGATATGGAGTAAGTCTAACTTAGGAAAAGAACTGTTGATATGTTATAATCTTCAGTTGACTTTATTGAGTACTTTTTCTAAAGTTAAAGTGAAAAATAATTTAAGTTATGGTCTTTTAATCTTGACCATTGATCTCATCATGAGGGTGAGGGTTGATCTCAACCCTCAATCCTTTTGGAGATTAGGGATTCACTTGCTCAATGAAGAATAAAGAGATCGGATGGGCTAAGAGGGCACACAGGGAGAAGGAGAGATCGATCTACAGAGAGATTGATTGCATATTTGAGTGTGAGGGTTTGCAGGGAGACAGAGGAGGACTCATCAAGCATATTGGCACACTCATCCTCAGCATTTGCAGAGGACTTTATCTCAGATCTGACGATTGTCGTACCAAGTGATGCAGCACCCACGCAGACAGTTGTACGATATTGTGCAAAAACTTATGCAAGGGTCTCATCAGGCACGTTTTGGTTCAAGGATTTGCAGAAAGGGGTCGTACAATTGTTGGGGAGGAGTTTGGCTGAGCTTTTTGCTTGGTATTTGGCTGGGCCGATTTGCACTGTAAGAGAACTCTATATTTCCTTGTTGATTAATAATAAAATCTCAAATCTGTTGCATTGGTTTTCCCACCTTGGGTTTTCCAGGGACTACTGTCCAAAAATAAGTGTACTTGTGATGTGATTGTTGTCTACTTTTAGTTTCAGTTCCTAGTAATTTATTTATGTTGTGTATTTAATTTACTATGAAGAAAAACCTTGAATAATCAATTAAAAATTAATTTAATTGGTTTAAAGTGTACTAGGTTTAGAAATTTCACATGGTAGCAGAGCAGGACTGTTAAAGAGGTATTATCACAAGTGGGTTTTCAAGATCCAATAGAAATTTGAAGTTTCAAGCACAGATCTAAGGCAGTCATCATCTTCCCTTGCGCCTAGGGTTTCTGCGCTAGGGTTTTAGCATAAAAATAAAAGCAGAGGTAGGGTTTGAACCATGAGGGTTTGAACATAACACTTTCAAAAAATGGCCATGAGTTTGAGGGTGGAAGACAGGTTACAAGGGGCTCAGAATTACCCCACCTGGAAAAAAAGGATGACAATGATATTGGAAGTCAATGAAGTGTCAGAGCATGCTAGTGACAATGCAGCAGCTCCCACAGGTGTAGTCGAATTGGTCATCTGGAAGAAGGGCGAGGCTAAGGCCAAGAACCTAATTCTTGATGGGATAAAGGACCATGTGGTCCCACATCTCTCAGGAAAAGCTGAGGTAAAAGACATGTGGAAAGACCTAAGTGACCTCTACCAAAATAAAAATGAGAACAGAGTGATGGATCTGCGCAAGCAACTGCGTGGAACCAAGATGGCCAAAGGTGAGGGTGCAATACCTTATCTTACCAGGATAACACAAATCAGAGATGAACTTGCAACAGTGGAAGAAAAGACTGAAGATCTTGAGTTGGTGTGTATTGCACTAGATGGCTTTACTAAGTCATGGGTCGTTTTTTTCCATGGTGTGGTAGCTCGAGAGAAACTCCCTGATTGGCAGCGGCTATGGGATGATTTTGCGCAGGAAGATATTAGTATTGGTCAAGCAAGACCATCATCTTCAACTCATGTAGAGGAGGAAGAAGGCTTGGCCCTTGCAGGCAAAGCAAAGGGCAAGAAGAAGAGGAAAGGTGGAAAGAAAAACATTGACTTCTCAAAAGTCAAGTGTTTCCAGTGTCACAAGATGGGGCACTTTGCATCACAGTGTCCAGAGAGAAAGAAGAAGAAGCCACAGATGGCAGCTTTAGCAGCAGTGGATGACTTTGCCAAGTCATTTGAGGAGGATTTTTGCTTTATAGCCTGTATGTCTAGTACATTTGTTTCAGACATGTGGTTGGTTTGTAGACAGTGGTGCATCTTGTCATATGACAGGACACAAAGAGTGGTTTACTAGACTACAGGAGGGAGGCATAAATCTAGTCATTGAGTTAGGGGATGACATGCACTACAAGGTGCAAGGATTTGGCACAGTCTCATTTCAGAGGGAGTCTGGGAAACCACTTTGTTTCAATGATGTGTTATATGTTCCAGGGTTGACCAAGAACCTCATCTCAGTCTCTACTCTTGAGGATAAGGGATATGAGGTCACTTTCCATAAAGGAAAGGTGTTCATCAGACTGGGTGGATCGGGTGAGAAGATGGACAGGATGACTGGGGTTCGAGAGGAGACGGTGGTCTACAGGTTACAGGTTCAGCCAGGGAGAGCATTAGCGAGTTTCACCATGGATATAGGTGAGTTGTAGCACAGGAGGATGGCACATATTCATTTTGGTGCTTTGGGGCATTTGAGGGAGGTAGTCACTGGATTGCCTAAGATTACAACTAAGAGCCATGACCCTTGCAAGGGTTGTGCATTGGGCAAGTATGCCCAAAAACCCTTTCCATCTAGCAAGCACAGGTCCAAGGGAGTATTGGATCTTATACACTCTGACGTATGTGGGCCGATGAGTGTGGAGTCAGTGAGTAGCTCCAGATACTTTGTCTTGTTTATTGATGACTACTCCAGGAAGACTTGGATTTACTTTCTAAAGACCAAGGATGAGGTATTTGGGAGGTTTCGAGAGTTTAGAGCCCTGGTGGAAAACTAGACTGGGAGGAACATTCGGGTCTTAAGATCAGATAATGGGGGAGAGTACACCTCCAAGGAATTTGAGGATTATTGCACAGCAGTAGGTATTAAGAAGAAACTCACAGTTCCTTACAATCCTCAATAGAATGGAGTGGCCGAGAGAAAGAACAGGATGGTGGTTGGAGCAGCACGAGCTATGATTCATGATCAGGGACTGCCATTGTTCTTATGGGCAGAAGCGAGCAATGTTGCAGTATATTTGTAGAATAGGAGTCCCCACACAGTTTTGGGGAAGCGGACACCTGAGGAGACATTTCCAGGTACTAGGCCAGATGTGAGTCATATTCGCATCTGGGGCAGTGTATGTTACTATCATGTCCCTTCAAAGAAGAGGACGAAGCTAGACCCTACAGCGGTGAAGGGGTTACTTGTTGGTTATAGTGAGGCTTCCAAAGCCTACAGGATCTATGTGCATGCACGCATGAAGGTTATTGTGTGTAGAGATGTGTAGTTCGAGGAGGAACGTGCATTAAGGAGATCGAAGAATTTGCCAGCAAGTGTAGAGAACCAGCAAGGTTAGAGCACAGGAGTCTAGGAGCAGGAGGCACAGAGTCATAAGATAGGATCACAAGAGAAGACACAGCATACATGTGTTCAGAGGGAGACCATTGGACATGATCATCAGGAGCGAGTTGATGAGGAGGAGGAGCATCATGGAGTTCCCCCAAAGCAGATTACTAGGGCACTGCCTAAGTGGTACAAGTGCACAGTCAGTGATTCTAGGTTGGCAAGGCTTCTAGAGAGGGATTTCAAACGCAGCAAATCACCAGAGAGACTTGGATATATGGCATTGATAACTCAACTCATTGATGTTGAGCCTTCCGGTTATCAGAATGTTGCACAGCATAAGGTGTGGCTGGAGGCCATGATGGAGGAATATGCCTCCATTATGAAAAATGATGTATGGGAGGTAGTTATGAGGCCAGAGGATAAAAAGGTGGTTGGATACAAGTGGATCTACAAAGTTAAGCATGTAGCAGATGGAAGCGTGGACAAATACAAAGCTCGCTTCGTGGCCAAGGGGTTTTCATAGCGAGAGGGAGTTGATTACGAGGAGACTTTCGCTCCAGTCGCCAGGTATTCTCCAATCTGAGCAGTCATTTCATTGGCAACAGAGAAGGGCTGGCGCGTTCATCAGATGGACGTGAAGACCGCCTTCCTCAATGGTGTAGTTGAGGAGGAGGTATATGTTGAGCAACCTGAGGAATTTGAGGTTGGCAGCGGAGAGACGCATGTGTGCAAAGTAAGGAGAGCCTTGTATGGGCTCAAGCAGGCACCTCGGGCATGGTACTTGAGGATTGACAGCTACTTGAGAGAGATGGGCTTCCAGAGGAGCAAGGCAGATCAGAACCTGTATTTTTTTGTAGGGAAGGAGCCTCTTATACTGGTACTTTATGTAGATGACCTATTTCTCACTAGAGATGAGAAGTCGATAGTAGATTGTAAGGTCAACCTTGCAGCAAAATTTGAAATGAAAGACCTTGGGTTGATGCACTATTTTCTATGGTTGGAGGTTTAGCAGATGGATGGGCGCTTCTTCTTAGGACACAGGAAGTATGCAGTAGAGATTTTGCGCAAGTTCAAGATGATGGACTGTAGGCCCATGTCCACACCTCTAGTTACAAACTAGAGGAAGAATGATGCATCAGATTCAAAGACAATAGACCCCATTGTCTATCGTCAATTGATTGGATCGCTCATGTATTTGGTCAATACTCGAGCAGAAATCATCTTTGCAGTAAACTCTTTGAGTCAGTTCATGGTGGACCCTCGAAGAGTACATTGGATTGCTGCGAAGTATGTGCTTTGCTATTTCAGAGGGATAGTGGAGTACGGGTTATTGTATGAGCGCAGTGGTGGAGTGACATTAGCAGGTTTTACAGATGTTGATTGGGTAGTATGTGCAAAAAACAAAAAGAGTACTTCAGGTTGTTGCTTCAGCATTGGATCGAACATTATTTATTGGTTCAACATGAAGCAAAAATCAGTGGCATTGAGCTCTGTCGAGGCATAGTACATGGCATCCAGTTGGCAGCATGTGAGGCACTGTGGTTGAGGAAGTTACTTTTGGGCTTGTTCAGGCAGGAGCTAGAAGCTACTGTGATTCACTGTGACAATCAAAGTTGCATCAAGCTCTCTGAGAATTTAGTGTTTCATGATCATAGCAAGCACATCGATATCAAGTATCACTTCATCCTGGATTGTGTACAGAGAGGAGTCGTGAGGCTTGATTACATACAAACCGATGAGCAAATGGCAGACATCTTTACCAAGGCACTAAGAAGACAAAAATTGGAGGAGTTCAGAGATCAGATGGAGTTGAGAAAGAATCCCTTCCTCGCTAAGAGGGAGTGTTGAGATTATAGCAAGGAAGGTCTTCCATCATCATTACAACGTCCTAGCATGATGGAGGACAATGAAACTTAGGCTAAGTCGATTAATTAAATGTTTTCCCAAGTCTAACTTAGGAAAGAACTATTGATGTGTTATAATCTTCAGTTGACTTTATTGAGTACTTTTTCTAAAAAGTGAAAAATAATTTATGTTGCGGTCTTTTAATTTTGACCATTGATCTCATCATGAGGGTGAGGGTTGATCTTAGCGCTCAATCCTTTTGGAGATTAGGGTTTTCACTTGCTCAATGAAGAATAAAGAGATTGGTTGGGCTAAGAGGGCACACAAGGAGGAGAGATTGATCTACAGAGAGATTGATTGCAGATTTGAGTGTGAGGGTTTGCGGGGAGACAGAGGAGGACTCATCAAGCAGATTGGCACACACATCTTCAGCATTTGCAAAGTGTTGATGATTGCAACTTCGTGAGACATTCTTCAGGTCTTCTCCCCAGAGCAGTGGGCTAGGTCGACCTGTGCCTTCTCCTTATCTTCTCCCCGATGGACTGAGTTGGGTTGACCTGAGATGGGTCTTCTCCTCAATTGTGTTGGGTTGGGTTGACCTGAGACGGGTCTTCTCCCCAGGTGGATGGGTTGGGTTGATTTGTGGGGACGCCCCTGATCTTCTCCCCATATCGGGCTGGGTTGAACGCTCCTCTGAGACTGAGTTGAGTAACACTTGTCAGAGGAGTGGCAAGTTGTCCTAGGAGGGCACCCAACGTTCCATGGGAGTAGACCATGTGGACATGTCACTTGCAAGTTAACCAAGTGGACACATCATGAGGGAACAACCCTTGACGATGATGATGACTTGCTCTAGTGGGTTGTAGCCCCTAGAAAAGATGAGGACGTTCACACTGGGTGCAGCCATGTGTGACATATTAATGCAACCTTTCACTATGATGACCAGAGACAAGAAGAAGCCCAATGTCTTGTGTAGAAGACCTAATCTGTTAAAGTCGACTTGGATGAAGAGACACCTTTTGGAAAGGATAAAGTTCTTATTGGACTTGTATAAATAGAGAGAACTATCTCTCATTTTGTCACAACACACTTGGATTACTTTTTCTCTCTTGTGTAGCACTAGCCTCTTGGGATTCTAGCGCACTTCTTCTTGGTGATCGGATTTTCTCTTAGACTATCTATTATCTAGTGAAAGGTTGTTGTTGGGTTTTTCTCTCTTGTGAAGAAGGGTTTCCTAGGATATCTCTTGTGTATTTTGTGCATGGTTATCTTCTTGTGATCTTAGACAATTGTATGATGCAATTAATGCTTAGAGTTTATGCTTCATGATACTTATGTTATTGCAAAATTGAATAGAATGTTAACAAGTTGATCAAGCATAAAAATTCAACATGGTATCAGAGCAGTGTTCCTGAAGAAGCCATTGCACAAGCTTCTCCAACACCTTTCTATGCTAGTCGTCACCTTCTTGCTGCAACTGCAAAACGGCCCTTACCCTTTTTCCTTGTCAAGCTAGTTTTAACACTTTCCCTTGGACGTTGCGCCTAATCTCTTCATAGACAGGTACGGCCTAGTCCAACGCATCACCTGCAACTTTCAGATTGCAAATTGAAAGGGTTTGATATTTAGCCCTACGGTTTCTAGGGTATCTGCAGATTTCGGCCCTAGGGTTTCTGCAATCATGGTGGGAAACGTTCCTGTCGAAGATAGGCTTAATGGAGGTTGTAACTTCAACTCCTGGAAATCAAGATTACTCATCACTGAGTGACCTAATGAAGTTTGTGGAGGAATTTGTACCAGAACCAGCAGATGCGTCAGAGAAAAATCAATGGAAGAAAAAGGACACCAAGGCTAGAAAGATAATCATTTACTCTGTGAAAGATCATCTTATTCCACACATCTCCCCAATGAAGACGGCCAAAGAGATGTTTGATGCCTTGAAGAAGTTGTTTGAAAGTAAGAACACCAACAAAGCCATTGCCTTGAAGCACCTGCTTCAGAATATTAAAATGACCAAGGCAAATACAGCTTCCACCTTCATGAAAATTGTTGAGATCAGAGATCAATTAGGCGCCATTGGAGAAATCATTTCAAACGGAGAGCTCGTAATGCTAACCCTCAATGATCTTCCAAGTCATTGGGAGCCATTCATCCAGAGCATCAGTGGATGATCCAAATTGCCTAAGTTTGATCGCTTATGGGCAGACTGCACTCAGGAGGAGACAAGACTTGCAGTGAGAGGAGCACATAGTTCTCATCATGATGAAAGTCATGCTCTTGCCTCTCATGCAAGAAAAGGCAAAGGAAGAGGAAAAGGTATGCAGAGATTTCAAAGAAAATGATAGCCACATCAGGCTCATGAACACAAGGAGAAAGACATGTCAAAAGTTCAGTGTTATAGATGTGATAAATATGGACATTATGCCAAAGACTGTCCTATACGAAGGAAAGGAAGGAGGCATGCAACCACTACCAACGTTGATGAAGACCCACCTCACACCAGATCCGATCCTGCTGAAGAATTCTTCTTCATCTCAGCCCTCTCAGGTACGATTCCTACTAGCAATAATATCTGATTGATTGACAGTGGTGCTTCCAGAGATAAGACTGAATATAAGGAACATCTCACTGAACTAGTGGAGAAGGATTCTCGGTTACATGTTGTACTTGGTGACGATGCTAGATATGTTGTGAAGGGAACTGGAACCACTTCCCTTCAACTAGACTCAGGTATTCCACTTCATTTGAGTGATGTATTGTTTGTACCGAGAATGAGAAGGAACCTTGTCTCTATTTCAGCCTTAGAGGACAAAGGCTACAAGGTTTCCTTCTCTAATGGAAAAGTTCTTGCATGGCACAAGAACTTCGGTATGGATTCAGCCAGTGTAATTGGTGTTCGAGAACACAGCTTGTACAAATTGATAGTTCATCTAGTTCAGGCACTTGTACATGATTCTATCATTCTGAGTGAGCTTTGGCACAAAAGACTTGCTCACTTACATTACAGAGCTCTTCCCACTTTGGGGAAGATGGTGACTAGACTTCCACTACTTCGTGTTGAGCATGATGGTGTTCGCAGAGGTTGTGCTCTTGGAAAGAATGCAAACGGGACGTTTTCTAGTAGTGACAGCGGATCCAAAGAAATCTTTGATCTAATACATTCAGATTTGTGTGGACCTATGACGGTTGCCTCCTTGAGTGGATACTTATACTATGTGATCTTCATTGATAATTACTCAAGGAAGACGTGCATTTACTTCTTGAAAACCAAGGAGTCGGAAGAAGTCCTTGTCAGCTTGAGAACCTGACCGGAAGGAAGATTAAGACCTTGAGATCAGATAATGGAGTATGCCTCCTGTTGAAACAAAGTTTATCTTTCTTCTCTAAATCCAAGTCTTCATTTTTCTCTGGTTACGAAGCCGCCCTTAGTTCTAAATGAGAGTCAAAAAGTCTTTCGAGATTTTCGGGTTTCGGCTATTCACAAAGTAATAATTAAAAACGTTAAAGGCTTTATAAGCCTTTCACATGTTCTTTTTCGGCCATCTCAACTTAAGCAGCATTCCAAATGTCCCGATACGCTTTTCACAAAATACCTTTTAATCATGATTAATTAAGGTTTAAAACATACTTAGCAAATCGTTAATCAGTGGCAATTCAGGAAATCAAAGAGTCGACCTTGAGTATCCTTAAACCTCGATTCCCGAAGTCGCGAAATTCTTAAAAGCTAATGCTATGTTTATTAAGAAGTAAGAAAGTTTAATGATAATATACCCCATCGCGATTTCACAGTTCAGCATTTCTTACGTTAAAGAGTCGTCAGAGTCTCGATACTCCAATACACGAAAAGTAAAGACTAACACCTGATCACGATTAATTAAAGAGTTAAAACAAGTGGTTAGCGCCTAAATAAATCCCATCGCGGTTTCGCGATTCGGGATTTACTTGTGTCATACCTCTTGAGGACATGATGCTCGAAACTCCGAAACACGAAATCCCGAAAGAATTAAGTGCTTAAATGTAATTAACTTAATTTTAAAACGAGCAATAAGGGTATTAAATAACTTTTCGTGTTTTGCTATTCGGGAGTTTTTGATGACATTCCTTTCGAAATCCCAGTTTTGAATCGCCGATATGTGGCAGTATCTATAACGGATTAATGGAGATATTTTTTGACATCAGGTGTGTATCTCCAGGCGTACCATCCCCATTAAAGCATTTAATTTTTGTCGCCTGTATCGGTACGCTAAATTTAAGACAGGTTAAAGGGAAATAAAGGTTTGCTATTTTGAATTTCATTCTTACTTTCAGACTAGGACCAAGTTACACTCAAAAGAACTCACGCATTTCTTCTCTGCAACAGGTTTTCATTTTAGTACAAACATCATGGCACCCAGAAAAGCGCCTAAGAAGAGTGAGGAGGCAGGTGAAAGCTCGAACCCGGATGGAGATGTTATATCTGACACTATGCCACATGCTGTGGATTCAGTCAAATCTTGGAGGCAGATTTTTGAAACTTTAGACTATGAGATCAGGATTGCCCCGACGATTTCGAAAATGAAAGGACTGAAAATAAACTCAGAGACATAGCAGAATCTGAGCTTCACAAAATAGCCACACGACCGAGACTCATGCCATACAATGACATGATAAGCTGGGCTTTAGAGAAAACCAACATTTAGACAAGGAGCATTCTAAACAGCCAAGGGGTCGTCGTCGGCTCATTCAGACCCGAGCACATCCAAGTAATGTATAAACTACCCCCTACTTCTAAATACATTTATAATGCCGAATTCGTAGCAGAATTTCAAAGAAAGGAGTGTACAAAATTCGATCAAACATATCCAGGTATAATCAAAGAATGGTGGGGAATTCCAGCAAGATTCAGAGTTGATACTCATGGTAGTTATGCCACAACTCCATTAAACGAATACATGGTTTATATAGATTTGATGCTATGTAGACTTTTGGGAAGAAAAACCCTACCCATTTCCCTGTAGAATGGGTGCCACTTATACACGAAGTAGCCGAGGGTTACAATTTCAACTGGGGTAAAATTTTATCAGATAATCTAACTAAGGAGATTGCAGAGTACCAAACGGCAAAATCAAAAGGACAACCTGCATCTTTTTACATGTCTGCATATATTATGGATGCTATATGTTACATGACTCCTTTCCCCTTGATGAATTGTAGCTAGAACCCAGCCTATGCAGAGCCCATTCATGTTTATCACTCTAAACTATGGGAGGAGAATGTTAAAGATTTCTTTTGCGAAATATGTCACTACGTAGTGATACCTTTGCACCAAATCTTGAACGGCTATGCACCCCCTTATATTTCAAAAGCAATCATGGGAAACCTTAAGGCGATTGCAGATTGGTTTATTGAAGAGGGTTTCTCCTATGTCAGGGTTTTCGGATGCTCGATTCCTCCTCACGCACTTCCGAAATTCCTTCCCGATAGACTGGTGTGCAGGGAGGTGGCCTACCAAATAATAACAGGTGGCATCGGCACAGAATTGAAAGCAGCTCAGAAGAAGTTCTGGCCACTTTTTCCTGTACAGATTGGGAAGTGTTCACTACTTAACTTTAGTCATTCCAAGGTTGAAGCTGCAGCACTGGAAGACATCAAATTGGTAGATCTTGAACTCAGAAAACATGACCCTTATCAAATTGTAGGAAATCATCTTGCTCATTGCAGTATGAAAATGTATGAACATGAAGCTTCTCCTTGGGACGACATGTTCAAGGGAGCCAAAACCTATGAGGAAATATTAGACAGAGTTCAAGCATTATCACCCGACCTACAGACCAGCTTTCTGACTTTCCAGAAGCACAGGCGAAGTAGTTTGTCGAAGATACTGCAGGGAGAATCAACGACGACTCCTCCAACTCAGGGAAGTACTCCCCCAAGTTTCGGATCAGAGGCTCACGATAAAGGGACTGCAGAAGAAAATCCAGAGAAGACTGAAGCATCTTCACAAAAAGCAAAAGCTTCACAATCAAAGAATCCAGGGTCTGAAACGAGTTCCAAATCCGAGACTCCTTCAAAGTATAGTCAAACGATTCCTCCTTTATCATCAACTATTCCTACTGATATCCCTAAAACAGCAGGAGAAAATCAATCTACAGAGTTGGGTAGCCCTATTACATCATTGACTCCTTTACAGTCAACTTTTGGGACTCCTCATCTAGATGTCATATATGTAAGTGACCTTACTCCCATCTCTAGAGAAGAGATACCTTCATCTGATTACTTTTTCAGTGAGAAGAGGAAAGCAGTAGTGAAGCAAGAAATGCATTTAAAAGGAGACACAATGGTAAAGAAACACAGAGTGCTCGTAGATGGGCAGAACCTAGAAGAGGAAGATTTTGCCACAGAAGTAGCAGGTTCTATGGGAGCTTTGGCAACGGCCAATTTATTCTCAGTCGACTCTCTGAAAACGAGGTTGAAGCAGAAAAATCAAATGATAGCTCAGTTGCAGGACCGAAAAAGGCACACAGAAAATAATATTCGAGAGGAGGTAAATCAAAGAGTTGAACATGCCCAAACTGTGGACAAACAAGAAATGCAATTGTTGAAGTCTAGTTTAGATGAAGCGAACAAGCAGATGCAAGTGAGTCAAGTACAGGTTATTCGGCAGGAAGAATTAGTGAGACAGCTACAAGCTGAGTTGAAGTTCATTAAAGGACAAGTTGTGAATATAGCAACATTTCGAGCCCAAGCACTAGAGGTACATGAGAAACTACAAGCAGAACAACAAAACATACTTTCTAAAATAGAAATCAATCAAAACTACTTCCTGGAAATAAGCCACTGACTGGATAACATTGTTTTTAAAGAAAAAGAGGCTATAGCAGCTCGTGTTGCTTTTCAAAAGGCAATAGTGTCTTCGACTAGAGAGGAAGTACCAGCAATCCCAAAGCTGACTGTAGAAGAACAGATCAGGGGAGACATCATATTAAAAACATGGGAGACCAATATTGTTGAAAGCAGGAAAATGGCAAGAGAAGTTAAGAAAGAATGTGAAGAAGTGTTTGATCAGCTAGATACAAAAACACTGGGCATCGGTAAAGGTGATTGTCCTGGGCTATTAGGACAGATCAATGTTGTAAGGCATCAACTACATATCAAGGAGAGTTGGAATGAAGCCCAGCTCGAGATTTCACAATTGAAACAGCTCGAC
Source organism: Picea engelmannii (assembly GCA_009831015.1). Lineage (NCBI taxonomy): Eukaryota > Viridiplantae > Streptophyta > Pinopsida > Pinales > Pinaceae > Picea > Picea engelmannii. Next base: position 960 of record ML856970.1, on the reverse strand, counting down.
ATCACCCAAATAGAGAAGTGGCTAATAAAGTCAAATCTACAGTTGCAGTCGACAAAGTTTGAAAAGGGAAAGATTGAAGACAGGCTGCCCCAAATTCAGAGGAAGTTGTATGTGTTTGAAGCAAAGGATACAACAAAACCTTCCAAGATTTTGGTGTAGTTTCTAGACAGGTGCGTCGAGTGTTATGGACCAAGCGAAGGAAGCGCTTCGAAGAAATGATGAAGTAACGCATGTATGCTCATTTTTGTCCAACTGCTAGAAAAGTAAAAAGTAACCAAGCAAACAGTTCAAATTTGTATTTTGTAACTGTAGCACTGAGGAGATTAGGAGAATATCAACCGTCTAGGGTTGATGATTTTCATTGTATAAATACAATTTTGAAAGAGGAACCAAGGGCTTCTTCCTTGGCCGATTGTAGCAGAGAAATTTTTCATTTTGCCAAAATTAATACAAATGCAAATCGAAGACTCCAGATCCCATCAAGTTTGAGTTATGTGTTCCTCTGTTATTTCATAGTTAACATCATTTCTTATATATCTTTGATGAATGCTTAGTTGCAATTTAGTACAACCTCTACTGTGGTGATTGATTATTTTAGTCATCTAATCGTTTACAGCTTTTCCTCTGTATTGGTTATCAACAAGTACAAGACCTGTGAATTACTTAGATTTCTATATCTTATGCTTCATTAAATTTTCTCTTGTCTATTTTCTTCTTCTGTCACAAAGTGAGATTCTTCCTTGGTTGATGCCTCACCTTGTTCCACAGCTTTATGTTTTCTTTCATTTCATGCATGGTTTTCAATTTAACTCAGATACGGGAAACGGCCTTTGATTTTGTTATACTATTAATTCAAAATTTTGGAAATTTTTCTTACATAATCTAAATAGAAACAGCAACCTAAAAAACAACAAGTCTTTAAAACTCTTTTCCCTCCATGACTGTACCTATTACGAGACA
>ML856969.1:0-10385 GCA_009831015.1 Picea engelmannii | reverse complement strand
GCAATATTAACATATGTATGTGAGGAGATTATTGAACAAGATTACAAAATGTTGGCACATAGACCACTTGATAGGGTCTATGCTTTATACTTAAAAGATCAATGGTACAAATTTAACATTGAATGATACATATCTCTTATAAAGATAGATTTCCAAAACACTTGGAAATTTTGTGAATTGTGTTTTGATATCACCCCTAAAAGGAGAAATCTCCTTTGCAAACCTTACCTACCCAAATAGGCGTTGCAACAAATATTGAGGTCACCAAACCCCTATGTTGGGGGTGTGTAAATATGAGCATTTAAGTATGGGTTCAATAATGAAACTATGAGGTTCACAACTACAAAATAACATGAGCCTAAAGAGATTACAGTAGAATGGAAAATAAGAGTAGAAGGGGCCACACCAAGTGAGGTATGGAAAAATCATGTTCACCTAACAATAGATCCATATGCCTACCTAGTTCTGGAGATAAGACACTTGTAGGTTGCAAAAAACTCATCAACACCTCCATAAATGAGGTACTGAGGAATATAGATTCGAGGTGACAAACGCTAACATAGAAGCTATGGTAAAGAGAGACACACTCTCTACTAGGACACAAGACAATTCTCCATAGAGTTGATTCATATATTGAAGGTATCAGGGTGAACATATCCTAATGGATAGGGTTGCAGTTCAAGTCCCCCTCCTACTATACCCCATTCCATGCTTCAGGTAGTCAGGAGAACCTGACATTGATATTCTAAAGGCAAGAAAAATCCAGTGACAAAAGATGTATTTCAAGACATTTAAACTATTTTTACATTAAAAACAACAATTTCATCAATTCAAAATTATAATTTCAACAAAAATAATCTCTAAAAAAGTATAAAACACATAAAAGATTTAACTTTCTTGATGCAGGAGCATCGCCAACATCAAGCGAGCGTGTGGAAAGCACCAATGCATTTTGGCACAAGATAAAATTGTTTGAAATCTTTTTGAAGTTGAATGCACCAAACTTAAATGAAATAGTTAAGGAAGGGTGTACTTCCATATTGTAAAGAGACTTTGAGAATCCCACTCTCGTCTGTATTAGGTGAAGGCATTTATGTTAGTTATTGTAAGTAGATAGCTTTAATTTCCTAGATTTGACAGTTTCAGGAGCCGGAGGGAAAACAGATATAGACACCCTCACTTGTATCATTGTAACATTAGAAAGATTAGCAACATGATGAGCATAGAGCATAGAGAAGAGAGCAGAGAGTTGTAATTGAAAACACCCATGTACAAATATTTGAATTAATAGAAAGAGCTTCGATTCAAATTCATGGTGTCGTATTTGTTCTCTATGTATGCATTGTGAATGTTATGCTCATGGATGTTTACTTTATATTATATATTTTATTTATATGCTGTGTATATGATTTCATGATTTGTGTTTGAAGTCTGAGAGAGAATAGAGAATGAGTTTCAATTGTTTCTCTATCTGAGCAAGATTTTTCCTACAAGGAGTGTAGCGAAATTGTCTGCAAGGTGTGCGTCGACAGAAGTCAGAGTTCATCTCTAAAATATCAGGAGGGATAACAACTGTTCTCATTCTCGTAGAAGTGCAAGTTGAGCACAGGAGCCGTGCAAGGTGTGCACAGGCCGAGTAAAGTCTCAGAGTTTGCGAACCTGAGGGATCTGTTGAAAGGACTGCTGCCGCAAGGAGTGCACGTAGGAAATTTTCCCCCAAAGGACTTGAGGATTTTTTGATCAAGCTCAGGAGGTTTAGTACCTTGAAGCGTTCAGAGAGAAGGCACGGTGATATCATTTCGTGGGTGGACAAGTTTTGCGAAAGATCATTTTGTTCATTTCGCAGAAATCACCAAGGAGGAAATTGACTATCGGAGTTCTCCATGGAGAATTCACGAGGTCCCGGAAGCCGTCAAATCATGCAGAGGAGCAAGGAAGTTACGGTGGGTATTTTTCGTAGTGAAATCTCGGGAGAATCGGACCATAGGATCTGAATCAACGAGAGCCATTGGATCACCCAAATATTTCGCATCTCAGGGTTTCAAGAGTTGGAAGGTCGAAACATTTGTAGCAAGACTTGTGAAATCGTGAAAGGAGAAGTCGTAAAATAGTGAAGGAATCTGAGCCGTTTGCTAGAAGGAGGACACGTGTCACGAGATCACCCGTATCGGTGACTCAGACATCGGAGGTCCGAAAGAGAAGTTTTTCAACTTTGCGAGTGGTGAAGCTGCGAAGTTAATCGGGACCGTTCATCTGAGAGTGGACAGGTGGCGTGCTCGCCAACATGAAAGTCAGACTTTGTTGACCATTTCAGGGTTTTTTGAGTTGGAGAGTCGGAAGTTCAACATCAGGACTCGCTAACTCGCAAGGAACGAAACTCCAAAAAAAGGCAGGAAGTTCTGTGTGGGACCTACATAGAGGACGTGTCAAAATTTCGTGTTTCAGCATATCGGGGGATAAGAGGTCAATACTTTCATCCCGAAAGTCTTGAATTTGTGAGTAGAGAAGTCACGAGAGAATCGCAACCGTCCATTAGGAGAAGGACAAGTGGTAGAGATCTAGGGATCTCGCGAATTTGGGGTTTCGCAAGGTGAAAGCTCAAAATTTGGGTGCCCCAAGTTGCTAAAGGTGAAGTCGCAAAGTGCTAAGGTTTCACATAAGAGACACGTGGTAGAACCACATGGTGGGCCCAGGAAATAATCAGTCGGACACATGTCACGCATTTGAAGGAGTCAACACCATATTGACTTCTCGTGTTTCGGGGACTCGGGAAAAAAGGGAATGAAGATTTGATCCTTCGACTCGCGAAGTTGTGAGTAGCGATAATGAGAGGAGAAAGGTCAAATCTTGCGTCTCGGGGGTTCAGTAAAGAAGGTGCCAAAGGTTGAACCTTTGAACTCCCGAAGGCACGAGAGGCGAAATGCGCTAGTGCTTATCCTAGCTAGTGGTTGTGCAAAGAGGGTGATGACAAAGGGAGAGCTGTACCCATTTCGTGATCTTGGGTATTGCGAGATCGCAGAGGAAGAGTCAGAAGTCACGACTCGTGAACTCACGAAATCGTGAACCATGAAAAAGAACCTGTGGATCGATTTGAAAGGGGATTCCAACAAAGAATCCAAAAGAGCCAATCCGGCTCAAGGGCATATAGAACGATCCTGTGAGTGGACATTGGATGAGGGTCGATAGGTCTACGTAAATTGGTATCAGAGCACAAAAAGGTTTCTTTTATTTCTGTAGCAAGGAAAAGGAAGATTCACCATGCCACTGAGCAAAAGGGACAGGAAAACACCCAATCTTCCAGAGGATAGGGAAATGCCGAGAAGAAGGGGTAGGAAGAGGACGAATCCAACCGTAGAGAGAGAGATGCATGACCTACGCACCAGAATTGAGAACATGGAGACAACACAGAGGCACACAACCAGTGTTGGGGATCTTAGTGATTCTGAAAGTGAATATGAAGCTGGAGATGAAGGAGAAGAAGTCATAGTAGAAGATGCAACAAATGAACGCCTGATTAGGGTTGTTGCAAGGATGCGTGCTAAGGAAAAAATGGATATTCCAGTATATGAGGGAAACCTGGATGTCGAAGAGATTCTAGATTGGATTAGAGCTCTGGACACATATTTTGACTATGAAAATGTCGAGGAAGACAAAAAGGTCAAACATGCTATCAAAATATTGAAAGGACATGCAACATTGTGGTGGGATGAGCTACAAGCTGACAGACGTTGCAAGGGAAAGCAGGAAATCAAGAGTTGGGATAGGATGATCGCAAAGATGAAGGCAAAATTCTCTCCCAAGGATTACCAAACTACTCTATTTCGGAGAATGCAAAATTTGAGACTGAAGTTGATGACAGTGAAGGAGTACACTGAAGAATTCTATAGGTTGAACATCAGGGCAGGTCATCACGAAAGTGATGATGAAAAAGTTTCCAGATATATGAATGTTCTGAGATATGACATTCAATATGAGATGAGCATGATGACCATCTGAACGGTGGAAGATTCTTATTAGATGGCTCTAAAAGCTGAAGAGAAGCTGAGCCGAAAACAAGGTCAAAGATGCCGAGGCAGAATCATCCTAGAGGCAAATCAGTTGCCTAGGATAAAAATCAGAAACCTAAGGAAGACTGGAAGAAACCTCATACTCAAATTGAGAGAGGTGGATGTTCACAGAGAGGGCAACATAATGAACAGAGAGGTCAGTATGCTGATGGAAACATTTTTCCTCGTACCAGAGGTAGAGGAAGAGGAAGAGGTGGAGTAGTGAAATGCTTCACATGTGGAAAGTATGGACACAAGTCTTATGAGTGTCCAGACAAAAAGAAGGAAGGTGGTGAAACTCACATCGCCGAAGCATAGAGGTGAAAAGTTGAGGTAGAAGATGATGAAGGCGAAAGATCGTTGATGATGCGAAAGGTTCTCTTAACGCCAGAGAAGGAGGTGGAAAATCCAGTGCAAAGGAACAGTCCTTTTCAGACTGCTTGCAAGACTAAGGAAAGGGTATGTAAAGTTATTGTGGATGGTGGTAGCACGAATAATTTCATTTCTACAGAGATAGTAGAAAAGCTGGAGTTGGAGACGATTGAACATCCAAGCCCATATAGAGTTTCATGGCTACAAAAAGGACATCAGGTAAATGTCACTAAACAATGTTTAGTTCAATTTAAGATAGGAGGGTATTAAGATGAAATAGTTTGTGATGTTATTCCCATGGATGTTTGTCATCTATTGATGGGTAGACCGTGGAAATATGACATAAATATGATTCATGATGGGAGGAAGAACACATACACCCTAGAGAAGAATGGGAGAACTCACATGTTGCCTCCAATCAAGGATAAGGAGGTGAAACCTGAAGTAAGCAACACTGTACTTCTCATGAGTGGGAAGGAACTTCTTACAGAGGTCAAGAAGAAGGAAGATACACAATTCATTGTGGTCAGGAAGCCAAAAAGTTTTTTTAACCAGTACAAGGGTAGATGATTTACCAGAAGAGGTTCAGAAGCTGTTGGAAGATTTTGCTGACATAGTAGTGGATGAACTACCTCGTTCGTTGCCACCTAGAAGATGTGTGAGTCATCATATTGATCTCATAGCTGGAGTTAGTTTGCCAAGAAAAGCAACGTATAGATTAACACTGCAGGATAATGAAGAGGTCAAAACACAAGTCCAGGATTTGTTTGACAAAGGTTTGGTCCGACAGTGCTTAGTCCGAAGAAAGACGGAGGCTGGAGGATGTGTACTGACTTGAGGGAAATCAACAAAATAACCATTAGGTACATATTTCCATTGCCAAGGATGGATGATCTGATGGATTGCTTGAGTGGAGCGAATTTTTTTTCGAAGATTGATTTGAAAAGTGGATATCATTAGATTCGTATGAGAGAAGGTGATGAATGGAAGACAACCTTCAAGACCAATGAAGGGTTGTATGAATGGCTTGTTATTCCGTTTGGCTTAATGAATGCGCCAAGTACCTTCATGAGATTGATGAACGAAGTCCTGAAGGATTTCATCAGAAAATTTGTCGTTGTGTATCTGGATGACATACTGATTTTCAGTAAGACAGAGGCAAAGCATCTAGAACATTTGGCTACAGTCATGCAGAGGCTACAACAAGAGAAGTTGCTGATAAATATGAAGAAATCCTCATTCATGAAGACAGAGCTCATTTATTTGGGTTTTTTTATTTCCGCAGATAAGTTGAGGATGGATCCAGATAAGGTGGAGGTAATTAAGACTTGTCCATCATCGAAGAGTATATTTGAGGTGAGAAGTTTTCACGGATTGGCTAGTTTATACTGGAAGTTCATCAGGAATTTCAGTGGAATTAGTGCACTGATGATGGACACAGTGAAGAAGAGACACAAGTCTTTTCACTGGAGAGAAGAGGCTGAGAAAAGCTTCAATTTGTTGAAGAAGAACATCACGGAACAACCAATTTTGGTGTTGCCGGATTTTAAAAAGACATTTCAGGTAAAATGTGATGCAAGTGGATTTGCAATAGGGGCAATCTTGACCCAAGAAGACAGGCCGATAGCATACTTCAGCGAGAAGTTGAATGAAGAAAAAGTGAAATACTCCACGTATGACAAGGAGTTCTATGCTATTATCCAGGCATTGAAGAAGCGGAGACACTATTTGATCCCTAAGGAGTTTGTCTTATATCATGACAATCATGCTTTGCAATTTGTAACTCAACAGGAGAAGTTGAATCAAAGACATGTTAAATGGGTTGAATACATGCAAAACTTTACTTTTGTAAATAAGCATATTTCTGGAACTGCTAACAAAGTTGTTGATGCTTTGAGCAGGAAATGTTTGTTGTTGCAAGAGTTTAGAGTCAAAATACTGGGTTTTGATGATCTCAAGGACATGTACAGAGATGATCCAGATTTTAAGGAGGCGTATGAAGTAGCTGAGAATCCAATTCTCAGGGACAGAGGTCAATGGATAGAATACATGATCCATGATGGATTGTTATTCAGGGGCAATCAATTATGTATTCCAAAATGCTCCATGAGGGAGAATTTGTTGAAGGAGAAACATAGTGGAGGATTGGCCAGACATTTCGGTCATGACAAGATGTTCACAAAGTTGAATGAGTCATATTTTTGGCCAGGAATGAGGGCAAATGTCAAAAAATTCATGGAAAGATGTAGAATTTGTCAGCATTCAAAAGGGAAAAGGCAGAATGCAGGCTTTTATCAACCATTACCCATACCCGACAGGCCATGGGATGCAGTCAGCATGGACTTCATATTAGGGCTTACGAGAACACAAAGAGGGTTTGACTTGATCTTTGTAGTGCTAGACAGATTTTCTAAGATGCCACACTTCATACCATGTCATAAAACCAATGACGCAACTCACATTGTGAATCTATTTTTCAAAGAAGTCATTCAATTTCACAGATTACCAAGGAGCATAGTTTTGGATCGAGACACCAAGTTCATGGGACACTTCTGGAGGACCTTATGGAAAAAAATAGGAATGAACTTGTCGTTCAGTTCATCTTATCATCCTCAGATGGATGGATAGACAGAAGTTGTGAACCGAAGTTTGGGAGACTTACTGAGGATCTTGGTGACAGAACACCACAGTCAGTGGGACAATATTCTGTCACAGGATAAATTTGCTTATAATGATTCAATCAATAGAATCATAGGGTAGAGTCCATTTCAAATTTTTTATGGGATGAAGCCAAGAGGAGTTTCGGAATTGAGAGACTCAGAACATGATGCAACTAGAAGTGCTAGTGCAGAGGATTTCACAGAAGCAATGAAGGAACTTCACAGCCAAGTGAAGGAGCGATTGCAGAACTCGAGCCAAGAGTATAAGCACAGAGCAGATCAACACAGGAGACAACTTCAATTTGAGGTTGGTGATTTGATTCTAGCACATCTGAGAAAGGAAAGGTTCCCGAAGGGAACATATAACAAACTGAAGATGAAGAAGATTGGACCATGTAAGGTCTTGAATAAATTTGGGGCAAATGCTTATGAGATTGAATTACCCGAAGGGATCGAAATTTCTCCGATATTCAATGTCTCAGATTTGTACCCATACAAAGCTGAGGAAGCAAGAACAAGTGATGAACAACCAGAGGTCTAGTGGAAAAAATAGATGCCAATTGCAGAGAAGCCATAGATGGAAAGCATACTGAACAAAAGAGTTAGTAAGAGGACCAGGAGAAAGGAATACTTTGAATACTTGGTCAAGTGGAAGGGACATCCAGTTGAATATGCTAGCTGGGAGAATGAAGCAGAGATCCAAAAGCATGGACAGACCGTGTGAGAGCTCATGGACAGGAGCCCATGAAAATTTTCAAGAGAGGGAGTATGATGCAGGAGCATCGCCAACATCAAGCGAGCGTGGGGCAAGCACCTACGCATTTTGGCACATGATAAAATTGTTTGAAATATTTTTGAGGTTGGATGTGCCAAACTTAAATGAAATATTTAAGGAAGGGCGTACTTCCATATTGTAAACAGACCTTGAGCATCCCTCTCTTGTCTGTATTAGGTGAAGGCATTTATGTTAGTTATTGTAAGTAGATAGCTTTAATTTACTAGAATTGACAGTTTCAGGAGCCGGAGGGAAAAAGGATATAGACACCCTCACTTGTATCATTGTAACATTAGCAAGATTAGCAGCATGATGAGCATAGAGCATACAAAAGAGAGCAGAGAGTTGTAGTTGAAAACACCCATGTACAGAGATTTGAATTAATAGAAAGAGCTTCGATTCAAATTCATGGTGTCGTATTTATTCTCTATGTATGCATTATGAATGTTATGCTCATGGATGTTTACTTTCTGTTATACATTTTCTTTATATGCTGTATATATGATTTCATGCTTTGTGTTTGAAGTCTGAGAGAGAATAGAGAATGATTTTCAATTGTTTCTCTATCTGAGCAAGAGTTTTCCTACAAGGAGTGTAGCGAAATTGTCCGCAAGTTGTGCATTGACAGAAGTCAGAGTTCATCTCTGAAAGCTCAAGAGGGATAACAACTTCTCTCATTCTCGCAGAAGTGCAAGTTGAGCACAAGAGGCGTGCAAGGTGTGCGCAAGCCGAGTAAAGTCTCAGAGTTTGCGAACCTGAGAGAATTGTTGAAATGACTTTTGCTGCAAGGAGTGCGTGCAAGAAATTTTCCCCCAAGGGACTTGATGATTTTTCGATCAAGATCAGGAAATTTAGTACCTTGAAGCATTTAGAGAGAAGGAATAGTGATATCGTTTCGCGGGTGGACAAGTTTTGTGAGAGATCATTTTGTTCATTTCGTAGAAATCACCAAGGAGGAAATTGACGGTCGGAGTTCTACGTGGAGAATTCACGAGGTCCCGGAAGCCGCCAGATCATGCAGAGGATCAAGGAAGTTACGGTGGGTATTTTTCATAGTGAAATCTATGGAGAATCGGACCGTAGGATCTGAATCAACAAGGGCCATTGGATCACCCACATATTTCACATCTCGGGGTTTCGGGAGTTGGAAGGTCGAAACCTTTGTAGCGAGACTCGCGAAATCGTGAAAGGCGAAGTCTCGAAATAGCAAAGGAATATAAGCCGTTTTCTAGAAGGAGGACACGTGTCACGATATCACCCGTATCGAGGACTCGGACATCGGAGGTCTGAAAGAGACGTTTTTCAACTTCGCGAGTGGCGAAGCTGCGAAGTTAATCGGGACCGTCCATCTGAGAGTGGACAGGTGGCGTGCTCACCAACATGGAAGTCAAACTTTGTTGACCATTTCAGGGTTTTGTGAGTTGGAGATTCGAAAGTTAAACATCAGGACTCGCGAAGTCGTGAGGACCAAAACTCCAAAAAAAGGCGGGAAGTTCTGTGTGGGACCCGCATAGAGGACATGTCGAAATTTCACGTTTCGGCATATTGGGGGATAAGAGGTCAAGAATTTCATCCCGAAAGTCCCGAAGTCGCAAGTAGCGAAGTCACGACAGAATCACAGCCTTCCGTTAGGAGAAGGATAGATGGAAAAGATCTAGATATCTCGTGAATTCAGAGTTTTGCAAGGTGAAAGCTCAAAATTTGGGTGCCCCAAGTTGCGAAAGGCGAAGTCGTGAAGTGTAGAGATTGCACATAAGAGACACATGGAAGAACCACACAGTGGGCCCAAGAAATAATCAGCCAGACACACATCACGCATTTGGAAGAGTCAACACCCTGTTGACATCTCGCATCTCGGGGACTCGGGAAAAAAGGGAGTGAAGGTTCGAGCCTTCGACTCATGAAGTCGCGAGTAGTGAGAATGAGAGGAGAAAGGTCAAATCTCACCTCTCGGGGGTTCGGGAAAGAAGGTGCCAAAGGTTGAACCTTTGAACTTGCAAAGGCGTGAGAGGCGAAAGGCGCTAATGCTTATCCTATTTGGTGGTCGCACAAGGAGGGCACTAAAAAAGGGAGAGTTGTACCCATTTCACGATCTCGTGTATCGCGAGATTGCAGAGGAAGAGTCAAAAGTCACGACTCATGAACTCGCGAAATCACAAACTGTGAAAAAGAACCTGTGAATCGATTTGAAAGGGGATTCTAGTAGAGAATCCAAAAGAGCTGATCTGGCTCAAGGGCATATAGAACAATCCTTTGAGCGGACATCAGACGAGGGCTGATAGGTATGCGTAATTTCTTGACACATTTCCTATATTATTATTATTTAATATTAAGTTTGACTAACATATATGTAATTATATCACCTTAAACCAGTCCTTAACAAGATCCATACATTTGAGTGATGGGGTGCCTCCATTGTTGCTCCTCTCCATCCTGCGATTCATCACATGACTTAATTATATTTTAGAATATTAATTAAATATGTAACAACCTCTACAAGTTAATGACTAAAGACGAATACCTGAACGAGAT
>WSFP011396022.1:0-27306 GCA_009831015.1 Picea engelmannii | reverse complement strand
AATGAAATCTGGGTGGCAGGTGCATATTAAGGCATGATTATATTTGCACTATGAGAATAATGTTATTCTAGTAGTGCTATTAATGACTTGACAGAATTTTGAATTTGCAAGATTCAAATAGGCATATGAAGTGACACATCATTAAAAACCATGTTTTAAAACTCCAAACTTTAAAGAAATTATCCAAAAAGCTAAAACACAAACCATAACAAGATTAAAGCAATGATTTAAATCAAATGGAAACATATTATGAAGTGCAGGCAGGAGGGGTTTAGGATTAGGATTTCTCACTAGATCAAAAGAAAAATTAGAGACTAACAGGTGTACAGGCCCTATTTCTTAGTGGTTGCTTTGGCAACAGTGTAGGCAGTGCAGGACCTGATATACTTGCTAACCTCCTGTCGAAGTTTCAGCGAGTAGAAATGTTTTTGTAGCATCACCACTATCTTTTCAACACCGAAGTGTCCTGCCACTCGACTATAGTGGGCTTCCAAGATCAGCTTTGCTCACTCGCTTGATGGAACACATATATGGCCTAGACGACATAGCAACCCATCCTAAAGATAGAAATTATCGACAACTATGTTTGCACCCAACATTTGGTAGGTGGTGGAAAAGTTTGGGTCTATCTCATAGAGTTGGGGCCATCCATAGGTCTCATGGCCACAAGAGTCTAACACTGTGGTGAGTTCAATGACTGGTGGTCTGCTGAGGCAATCAATGACACGACTGGTGCTTCCTGTTTTATACTTGATTTTGACGTGGAATTGCTACAAGTATGTGGACCACTTTTGATGGTGGTCATTCTGCAATTTTCCTTGTGTTTGCATAAACTGCAGTGGCTTATGATTAGTGTGGATGACTATCTCCTTCCCAAGAATGCAATGTTTCCACTGGCGGTAGGCTTGCACAATGGAGTACATTTCTTTGTTGTAAATAGGGTACTTATGGACAACATCAGATAATGTATCACTATGATAGGCCACGGGGTAGTTGTGCTGAGTGAGAACGGTGCCCACAACATAGTTTGGAGAATCTGTCTCGATCTGAAAGGGATGTTGCAGGTTTGGTAGTGAAATTACTGGGGATGAGCATAAGAACTGCTTCAAATCATCAAACGCTTGTTGTTGGGACTGCCCCCATGCAAAGTTTTCCTTACCACCACCCCTAGTGATTTGGCTGAGGGCCCATGCAATATGGGAGAATCCCAACACAAACCTGTGGTAGAAATTGGCAAGGCCCAAGAAGCTTTGAAGCTCAGTGAGTGTGGTTGGGGCTGGCAAGTCATGGATGACTTGGATCTTGGCTGGATCCACATGTACACCATGCTGATCAATGATGTAGCCCAAGTAATGGACCCTGTCCATGCCGAAGGAGCATTTTTCCAAGTTGGCGTATAGCTTGTGCTTCCACAGGGTGTGCAAAACCTGTTAAATATGCTGCAAGTGTTCGGCCTAAGTCTTGCTGTAAATGAGAATGTCATCCAAATACACCACTACAAAATTATTGGTGAATGGTCGCAGGATATCGTCTATCATCCTCATGAAAGTGGCTCGAGCATTTTTTAAACCAAAGGGCATGACCAACCATTCAAAAAGGCCTTCCTTTGACTTTAAGGCGGTCTTCCATACATCTGTCTATTCTATTGGGACCTAGTGGTAGCCAGACTTCAGATCAATCTTACTAAATTATTTATCCCTCATGAGTTGATCAAGGAGGTCGTCGATTCGGGTAATTGGGTACCAATTTCTTACTGTGATTTTAGTTAGAGCCCGATAATCAAATTAGAGTTGCTAGGTTCCATCTTTCTTCTGTACCAACACTATTGGGCTCCCGCAAGGTGATGAGTTGGGATGGATGTGCCCCTTGTGGAGTAGTTCTTGGATTTGTCCCTTGATATCCTCATTCTCTAACAGAGAGTGATGATAGACTGGCCCATTTTGCAACGATGCACTGGGGGTCAGATCAATGGGGTGCTTGACCTGACAATGCAGAGGTACCTCGGTAGGTGAAGAGAAGATATCTGAGTATTCTTCCATGACCTTATATACTTTCTTCTGCTATGTGGAGAGGTCGGCCGCAGAGACCCTAGATGTGGCTGTGATCTTTCACTTATTCTAAGAGTGAATCATGAAGAAGACAAACTTCCCCATCTGAGAGATAACCTTCCTGCATTGCTTAGCAGAGATCAAGGAAATAGCATTAGGTGGTACTGCCTCAGGTATCCTGTACAATTTCTTGTTCAAAGTAATAATAACACTACGAGGCCTAGACTCATATACAACATGACATTTCCATAAATAAGGTTGCCCCAAAACAACATAACAAACTTCGATAGGAGCAACATCACATAATACCTCGTCTTTGAAGGGCTTGATGCCATATGATAGTCAACATTGTTGGCTGACATAGATATGGCTTCATGGGCGGAGCCATCCAATGGTGTAGGGTTGTGGGTGAGGTGTTGTGGGCAAGTCCAGCCGCTTGATGACATATGTAGAGAAGAGTATCTTCTGGCTACCGCTATCAACGATGAAGTGCAGTGGGGTGCCTTTTACCCACATTTGTGAATGGAAGAGGTGTCTCCTTCTTTTGGCTTGTTTGGTTCACCAGGCTGGAGCTTGGTGGTAGCAACGGTGGTACTCGGTTCAACATCAATGATCCATCTTCCCCTTTCTGGTTCTCGCTTAGAGTCATGATCTGCATCTAATTCATAGGCTTTCACTTCGGCCACCAGTGACTTCTTTGAGCGACAATCAATAGTGTTATGCCAAGGGCTCTTATGGAAGTCGCACCACTTCCCAGTATATTTCTTTGTCCTTCCAGTGTCCTTCTTTGCTTATGGCTTGGAATGGTTGTCCTCATATTGTCTATATTTTCTCTGTCCTTTGTTTTGTGGGTTGGGGCCACCCTTTCCTAGATTTTGTTGTGAGGGTTTCCTAGGCCCAAATTTCCACGTATTTTGTTTGAGCTTCTGCTCGATTTTGACAACATATCTGTAGGTTGCGCCCAATGATGAGATGTCTGGAAAATCCATTTCAGTTTGGATGTATATATACAGTGCACCGCAATACTTGAGCACCAGATTTCACTCTGAATATTTGATACCCAGCTTGGTGCACAAGGTATGGAAGATATTTGTGAAATCTGGCACTGCGTGGTCTCTTTCTTGCCACAATGTGGTCGATTTGGTATATAAGTCGTCATAACTTCTGACAGGGTAGTATTGTTCCTTAATATCATCCCTGAAGGAATCCCAAGTGGTTGTGGTTGTAAATAATTAGGGTTCCTCTATTTCCTTTTGCTCACAAAACGTTTCTCACCAATCTTTGACATGGGGGACAATTTTGAGGAGCACAAAAGTAATATTTTCTCGATTCAAGAAGTTATGGATAGAAAAATACCCTTCTAGAAGAGTCAACCACTTTCCTATAACATCTGCATCTATCTTACCTTCAAATATATGAATATCAAAGTTTATTTGTACCTTGTAGGGGGTGGTGTCGTCGCTTGAAGAAGATGCATTGCCTGTTGGTAGCCGCTGAAGAATTTGTGCGAAACTATCCATCATCTCATTCCTCTGTTGCATGAGGGATTCCTCAATAAACAATTTGAAAGGATATCCTATCCCATCATCTTTATTTTCTCCTGCCATGAGAGGTCTCTTGGGCATGTAATATCTTTTTTCCTCAAGAGAAACAAGCTCAAGACCCAACTCTTTGTACTCTGACCTCGTTGGGGACATGCATTAAGACGACAAGGAGCAGACCGCTCTGATACCACTGATCCATATTTTATGAGTAGAATGAAATGAATACAAATTATTAACATATTCTTAACACAAAATAATAGAGATGCAGTAAAAGTAGTTTTCTATTCAATAATGAAATAAGATGAAACTGTAAAATGCAGCGGAAACAAGCTTGATGGAATGGTGGCGGATTATCTCTGAGAAGAGATGTGATGACTGCGTTCATTTACAAGAAGAAGATTACAATGAGGATATGAAGGCATTTTATAATAAATAGTAATGCAAAAAACCCTGGACATACAAAAACCTAACCCTAGGAGATGAAGCGCCAAAAGTCACATGGGCCCCGTTTGGGTTAGTACATTAACTTCCTGGGGTCGTAACTTTTGCATACGATCTCCGTTTTAGGAATATGATAGCCCGTTGGAAAGGTATCATCAAGGAGATTCATTTTGGGGCCTCAATATTTACTTTGAATATCATTGAGTTGGGATGATCCAGAAAAACCTTCATTTAGGCCCTCAAAATGGCCTCGAAAGTGAAAACTGCTAAAAATAGTAAATTGCCAAAATTGCCAGAAAACTGTTTCGAGCCAGTTGGAAAAGGTGGGTGGCCACTGATATCCATTTGGATCAATCCTCTCTCCTTAGGAAGCAATGGTATCTATTTCTTTGAGTTCCCCCATCAGATGAGGAAATTTCTGTTTAATTTGGCCACGGGTGAGCCACTTGCCTTGGTGCAGGAGTTGCCCTTCTTTGACGACTCAATGAAGCTGGATCCTTTGTTGTCGAGTTCCTTTGATATGTGTGTCCACAATATGATCATTGGATTCCTGTTGGATGCAGTCTGGGTTGAGATCTGTTGGTTTTAGCTGTTCTGTTTCGTTTGAGGTGTCCAATAATGGTGGAAAATAAGGGCAAAGGAGATCCACGTTGAACACTCGGTGCAAGCCAAGGAAAGGAGGAATGTTGAGCTCAAAATAATTATCCCCCATGGCCTTGGTGATGGTGTATGACCCATAATGGAGTGGGTGAAGCTTTCGATGGGGTCCTGTAATGTGTTCTTTCTGCAAGTGCAACCAAACTTTGTCTCCCACCTGAAACTTATGTGCCACCCGATGTTGATCATGGCGTTGTTTGTACTTGTCATTGGACTTTTGTAGGATATCCTGAACCTATTGGTGGATGTGCTAGATCCGATCAATGAACCGGGTGGATTTTTCATCTTTAGTTAGAATAGGCGATGATTCGGTCGAGGTGACCGCAAGGGGAAGTGCAACATTTATGGGACCCAATGGTTGGAATCCCAACCCCAATTGAAAGGGGCTGTGGCCAGTTGAGCTATGCAGGGCTCGGTTGTAGCCATGTTGGACATAGGGGAAGGCTCTCATCCCATGTACAAGGGTTCTTTGAATTATACAAGTGAAGGATATGCACAACCATTTGATTTACGACCTCGGTTTGGCCATATGTCTGGGGGTGGAAGGTTGTGGATTTGGTTAGCTTGATGTCCAACAGTGACCATAGGCTCGACCAAAATGTGCTGAGTAATTGATTGTCCCTATATGAGACAATGGTTTGTGGGAGTCCAAAATGTACCCAGACCCGTTCAAAGAAGATCTTGGCAGTGGCCTCTGTTGTGATGCTCTTCTTGCAGGAAACCAACATTGCCATCTTAGAAAAGCGGTCAACAACTGAAAAAACATAGTCATTTCCCTGCTTGGTGGATGGGAGGCCCAACATGTAGTCCATTGAGATGGATTTCCATGGCCTGTTAGGAGTAGGAAGAGGGGTGTACAAACCCTATTTCTTAGTGGTTGGTTTGAAAATAACGCAGGTAGTGCAGGACCTGATATACTTGCTAACCTCCTGTCGAAGTTTCGACCAGTAGAAATGTTTCTGTAGCATCGCCACTATCTTTTCAATGTCGAAGTGTCCTACCACCTGACTGTAGTTGGCTTCCCAGATCAGCTTTGCTCGCTCGCTTGATGGAACACATATATGGACCAGATGACAAAACAACCCATCCTGAAGATAGAAATTATCAACAACTATGTTTGCACCCAACATTTGGTAGGTGGTGGCGAAGTCCGGGTCTGTCTCATAGAGTTGGGCCATCTAGAGGTCTCATGGCCACAAGAGTCTAGCACTGTGGTGAGTGCCACGACTGGTGGTCTGCTGAGGCAATCAATGACACAATTGGTGCTTCCTGTTTTATACTTGATGTTGAGGTGGAATTGCTGCAAGTATGTGGACCACTTTTGATGGCGGTCATTCTTTAATTTTCCTTGTGTCTGCATAAAATGTAGTGGCATATGATCAGTGTGGATGACTATCTCCTACCTAAGAATGTAATTTCTCCACTAGTGGAAGGTTTGCACAATGGAGTACAATTATTTTTCATAACTAGGGTACTTACGGACAACATTAGATAGTGTCTCACTATGATAGGCCACGAGGTGGCCGTGCTAAGTGAGAAGGATGCCAAAAGCATAGTCTGAATCATCTGCCTTGATCTCAAAGGGATGTTGTGGGTCTGGTAGTGAAAGTAATGAGGATGAGCACAAGTGTTGCTTCAAATAATTGAATTCTTATTGTTGGGATCGACCCCATGCAAAGTTTTCCTTACCACCACCCTCGGTGATTTGGTTGAGGGCCCATGCAATATGGGAGAATCCCAACACAAACTTGTGGTAGAAATTGGAAAGGCCCAAGAAGCTCCAAATCTTAGTGAGTGTGGTTGGGGCTGGCCAGTCACAGATGACTTGGATCTTGGCTGGATCCACATGTACACCATGCTGATCAATGATGTAGCCTAGGTAATGGACCCTGTCCATGCCGAAGGATAATTTTTCCAAGTTGGCATATATCTTGTGCTGTCGTAGGGTGTGAAAAACCTGCTGAATATGCTACAAGTGTTCGAGCCAAGTCTTGTTGTAAATGAGAATGTCATCCATATACACCACTACAAAATTATTGGTGAATGGTCACAAGATATCATCCATCATCCTCATGAAAGTGGACGGAGCATTTGTCAAACCAAATGGCATGACCAACCATTAAAAAAGGCCTTCCTTTGACTTGAAGGCGGTCTTCCATACATCTGTCTGTTTTATCGGGACCTGGTGGTAGCCAGACTATAGATCAATATTACTGAAGTATTTATCCCCCATGATTTGATCAAGGAGGTCATCGATTTGGGGAATCGGGTATCGGTTTTTGACTGTGATTTTATTCAGAGCCCGATAATCAATGCAGATTCACCAGGTTCCATATTTCATCTGTACCAACACAATTGGGCTCCCGTAAGGTGATGAGCTGGGACGGATGTGCCCCTTGTGGAGTAGTTATTGGATTTGTTGCTTGGTCTCCTCATTCTCTAACAGAGAGAGGTGATAGACTGGCCCATTGGGAAACGGTGCACCGGGGGTCATATTGATGGGGTGCTTGACCTAAGAGTGCAGAGGTACCCTGATAGGTGAGGAGAAGATATCCAAGTATTCTTCCATGACCTTATCTACTTGGTTCTACTGTGTGGAGAGGTTGGCTGCAGAGAGCCTGGATGTGACTGTGATCTTTCTCTTATTCTAAGAGAAAATCATGAAGAAGACAAACTTCCCCATCTAAGAGATGCCCTTCCTGCATTGCTTAGTAGAGATCAATGAAATAGCACTAGGTGGGACTACCTCAAGTATCCTGTACAATTTCCATTTCAAAGTAATAATAAAAGTACGAGGCCTAGACTCATATACAAAATGACATTTCCATAAATATGGTTGGCCCAAAAGAACATCACAAACTTTGAGAGGAGAAACATCACACAATATCTCATCTTTGAAGGGCTTGATGTCGTATGACAGTCGACACTGTTGGCTGACATGGAGATCACTTCCTTGGCAGAGCCATTCAATGGTGTAGGGTTGTGGGCAGGGCCAGCTGCTTGAAGACCTCTGTAGATATGAGGTTCTTCTGGGTACCTCTATCAACGATGAAGTGCAACGGGGTGCCTTTTATCCGTATTTGTGAATGGAAGAGGTGCTCTCCTTCTTCTAGCTTGTTTGGTTCACCAGGTTGGAGCTTGGTGGTAGCAATGGTGGCAATGGGTTCCGCGTCAATGATCCATCTTCCCCTTTCTGGTTCTGGCTCAGAGTCAAAATTTGAATCTACTTCAGAGGCTTCCACTTTGGCCACTAACGACTGCTTTGAGCGATAATCAATAATGTTATTCCAAGGGATCTTATGGAAGTCACACCACTTCCTAGTATCTTTCTTTGTCTCTCTAGTGTCCTTATTTGCTTGTGTCTTGGAATGGTTGTCTTTATACTGTCCATATTTTCTTTGTCCTTTGTTCTGTGGGTTGGGGCCACCCTTTCCTGGATTTTGTTGTGAGGGGTTCCCAGGCCCAAATTACCGCATCTTTCGTTTGAGCTTCTATTTGATTTTGATGACATATCAGTAGGCCGCACCCAAGGATGAGATGTCTAGAAATTCCATTTCGGTCTGGATGTGTCTATGCAGAGAACTGCGATACTTGAGCACCAGATGTTGCTCTGAATATTTGATACCCATATTGATGCACAAGGTATGGAATATATTTGTGAAATCTGGCACTGCTTTGTCTCTTTCTTGCCGCAGTGTGGTCCATTTGGTATATAAGTCATCATAACTTCCGACAGGGTAGTATTGTTCCTTAATAGAATTCGTGAAGGAATCCCAGGTGGCTGTGACTATAAATAATGAGGGTTCCTCTATTTCCTTTTGCTCACAGAATGTTTCCCACCAATCTTTGACATCGGGGACAACTTTGAGGAGCACAAAAGTAATCTTTTCTCTATTCGAGAAATTATGGACAGAAAAATACCCTTCTAGCAGATTCGACCACTTGTCTACAACATCTGCATCTGTCCGACCTTGAAATATAGGAATATCAAATTTTATTTTTACCTTTATGGGGGTGGTTCCTTCGCTCGAAGAAGATGCGTCACCTGTTGGTAGCCGACGAAGGATTTGCACGAAACTATCCATCATCTCGTTCCTCTTTTCTGTGAGGGCTTCCTCAATCAATAGTTTGAAAGGATCTCCTATCCCATCATATTTATTTTCTCCTACCATGAGAGGTCTCTTAGGCGTGTGAGAGATTTTGTCCTCAAGAGAAACAAGCTCAAGCCTCAACTCTTTGTACTCTGACCTCGTTGGGGACATGCATTAAGACGACAAGTAGCAGACCTCTATGATACCACTGATCCATATTTTATGAGAAGAAAAAAATGAATATGGATTATTAACATATTATTAACACAAAATAATAGAGATACAGTAAAACTGGTTTTCTATTCAATAATGAAATAAGATGAAACTGTAAAATGCAGCGGAAACAAGCTTGTTGGAATGGTGGTGGCTTATCTCTAAGAAGAGATGTGACGACTGCGTTCATTCACAAGAAGAAGATTACAATGAGGCTCTGAAGTCCTTTTACAATAAACAGGAATTCCAAAAACCCTAGACATCCAAAAACCTAACCCTAGGAGATGAAGCGCCAAAATTCATGTGGGCCCCATTTGGGTAAGTTAGTATATTAACTTCCCGAGGTCGTAACTTTTGCATACGATATTTGTTTTAGGCGTATGATAGCCCGATGAAAATATATAATTGAGGAGTTTCATTTTGGGGCCTCAATCATGCCTTTGACTATCATTGAGTTGGGACGATCCCGAAAAAACTTCATTTAGGCCCTCAAAATGGCCTCGGAAGTGAAAACTGCTAAAAATAGTAAATTGCCAAAATTGCCAGAAAATGGTTTTGAGCCAGTTGGAAAAGGTGGGTGGCCACCGATATACATATGGATAAATAATCCCTTGTTAGGAAACAATGGTCTCCATTGCATTGATTTCCCCCATCAGATGAGAAAATTTCTGCTGAATTTGGCCTCGAGTGAGACACTTACCTTGGTGCAAGAGCTGCCCTGCTTTGACGACTCGATAAAGCTGGATCCTTTGCTGTTGAGTTCCCTTGATCTATGTGTCCGCAATCTCATCGCTATATGTCTATTGGATGCACTCAGGGTTGAGCTTTGTTGGTGTCATTTGTTCTTCTACGTCTGAGGTGTCCAATAATGGTGGGAAATAAGGGTGAAGGAGATCCACGTTGAACACTAGGTGTAGGCCAAGGAAAGGAGTAATGTTGAGCTCAAAATCATTACCCCCCCTGACCTTGGTGATGGTGTATGGTCCATAATGGAGTGGTCGAAGCTTCTCATGGGGTCCTTTAAGGCATTATTTATGCAAGTGCAACCAAACTTTTTCTCCCACCTGAAACTTATGTGGCACTCGATCTTGATCATGTCGTTGTTTGTACTTGTAATTGGACTTCTGTAGGATATCCTGAACCTGTTGGAAGATGTGCTAGATCCACTCAATGAACCGGGTAGCTTTGTCAGCTTCAATTGGAACAGGTGATGAGTCGGTTGAGGTGACCGCAAGGGGAAGTGCAACATCTATGCGACCCAATGGTTGGAATCCCAACCCCACCTGAAAGGGGTTGTGGCCGGTTGAGCTATGCAGGGCTCGATTGTATCTATGCTAGACATAGGGAAGGCTCTTATCTCATGTGCGAGGGTTCTTTGAATTATACATGTGAAGGATATGCACAACCATTCGATTTAAAACCTCAGTTTGGCCATCTATCTGGGGGTGGAAAGCCGTGGATTTGGTTAGCTTGGTGTTCAGTAGTGACCAGAGGCTCAACCAGAATGTGCTAAGAATTGGAATATCCCTATCTAAGACAATGTTTTGTGGGATTCCAAAATGTACCCAGACCCATTCAAAGAAGAGATTCGTAGTGGCCTCTAATGTGATGCTCTTCTTGCAAGCAACCAAAATTGCCATCTTAGAAATGTTTCTGTATCATCGCCACTGTCTTTTTGATGCCGAAGTGTCCTTCCACTTGACTGTAGTGGGATTCCCAGATCAGCTTCACTCACTCTCTTGATGGAACACAGATATGGCCTAGACGACACAAAAACCCATCCTTAATATAGAAATTATCGACAACTATGTTTGCACTCAACATTTGGTAGGTGGTGGTGAAGTCTAGGTCTGTTGCATTGAGTTGGGGCCATGCAGAGGTCTCATGGACACAAGATTCTAGCACCGTGGTGAGTTCCGTGACTGGTGGTTTGCTAAGGAAATCAACGACGTGATTGGTGTTTCCTGTTTTATACTTTATGTTGAGGTGGAATTGCTGCAAGTATGTGGATCACTTTTGATGGCAGTCATTCTGCAATTTTCCTTGTGTCTGCATAAACTGTAGTGGCTTATGATCAGTGTGGATGACTATCTCCTTCCCAAGAATGTAATGTCTCCACTGGGGGTAGGCTTTCACAATGGAGTATTTTTCTTTGTCATAACTAGGGTACTTATGGACAACATCGAATAGTGTCTCACTATGATAGGCCACGGGGTGGCAGTGCTGAGTGAGAACGATGCCCACAACATAGTCTGAAGTATCTGTCTCGATATGAAAGGGATGTTGTAGGTCTGGTATTGAAAGTACTAGGGATGAGCACAAGCACTGCTTCAAATCATCGAACGCTTGTTGTTGGGACCGACCCCATGCAAATGTTTCCTTACCACCACCCCTGGGGATTTGGCTGAGGGCCCATGCAATATGGGATAATCTGAACACAAATCTACGGTGGAAGTAGAAATCAGCAAGGCCCAAGAAGCTATGAATCTTAGTGAGTGTGGTTGGGGCTAGCCAGTCGCGGATGACTTTGATATTGGCTGGATCCACATGTATGCCATGATGATCAATGATGTAGCCCAGGTAATGGACCCTGTCCATGCCGAAGGATCATTTTTCCAAGTTGGCATATAGCTTGTGCTGCCGTAGGGTGTGCAGAACCTATTGAATATGCTGCAAGTGTTCAGCCGAAGTCTTGCTGTAAGTGAGAATGTCATCCAGATACACCACTACAAAATTATTGGTGAATAGTCACATGATATCATTCATCATCCTAATGAAATTGGATGGAGCATTTGTCAAACCAAAGGGCATGACAACCCATTCAAAAAGGCCTTCCTTTGACTTGAAGGTGGTCTTCCATACATATGTCTGTTCTATCACAACCTGGTGGTAGCCAGACTTCAGATCAATCTTACTGAAGTATTTAGCCCCTGTTATTTGATCAAGGAGGTCGTCGATTCGGGGAACTAGGTACCAATTTCTGACTGTGATTTTATTTAGAGCCATATAATCAATGCAGATTCTCCAGGTTCCATGTTTCTTCTGTACCAACATGATTGGGCTCCCACAAGGTGATGAGATGGGACGAATGTTCCCCTTGTGTAGCAGTTTTTAGATTTGTCGCTTGATCTCCTCATTCTCTAACAGAGAGTGACGATAGACTGGCCCATTGGGTAGTGGTGCACCGGGGGTTAGATCGATGGGTTTCTTGACCTGGCAGTGGAGAGGTACCTCGGTAGGTGAGGATAAAACATCCGAGTATTCTTTCACGACCTTATCAACTTTATTCTACTGTGTGGAGAGGTCGACCGGAGAGACCCTGGATGTGGATATGGTCTTTCTCTTATTCTTAGAGTGAATCACAAAGAAGACAAACTTCCCTGTCTGAGAGATGACCTTCCTTCATTTCTTAGCACAGATCAAGGAAATAGCACTAGGTGGGACTACCTCAGGTATCCTGTACAATTTCCTGTTCAAAGTAATAATAACAATACGAGGCTTAGACCCATATACAACATGACATTTCCATAAATAAGGTTGGCCCAAAAGAACATCACTAAATTCAAGAGGAGCAACATCACACAATACCTCATCTTTGAAGGGCTTGATGTTGTATGACAGTCGACACTGTTGGCTGGCACGGAGATCGCTTCCTTAGCAGAGCCATCCAATGGTGTAGGGTTGTGGGTAGGACCAGCCGCTTGAAAACCTCTACAGAGATGAGGTTCTTATGTCTACCTCTATCAATGATGAAGTGCAATGGGGTGCCTTTTACCCAAATTTGTGAATGGAAGAGGCACTCTCCTTCTTATGGCTTGTCTGGTTCACCAGGTTGGAGATTTGTGGTAGCAATGATGGCACTAAGTTCAACATCAATGGTCCATCTTCCCCTTTCCGGTTCTATCTCAAAGTCAGAATCCACATCTAATTAAGAGGCTTTCACTTTGGCCACCAATGAATTCTTTGAGCGACAATCAACAGTGTTTTTCCAAGGGCTCTTATGGAAGTTGCACCACTTCTCGTTATCTTTCTTTGTATTTCGAGTGTCCTTCTTTGCTTGCGGCTTGGAATGGTTGTCTTGATACTGTTCATATTTTCTATGTCCTTTGTTCTCTGGGTTGGGGTCGACCTTTCCTAGCTTTTGTTGTGAGGGGTTCCCAGGCCCAAATTGCCGCGTCTTTTGTTTGAGCTTCTACTCGATTTTGAAGACACATAGGTAGGCCACGCCCAAGGATGAGATGTCTAGAAATTCCATTTCAGTCTAGATGTATGTATGTAGAGCACCATGATAATTGAGCACCAAATGTTTCTTTGAATCTTTGATACCCATCTTAGTGTGCCAGGTATGGAAGATATTTGTGAAATCTGACACTGCTTGGCCTCTTTCTGGATGTAGTGTGGTCTATTTGGTATATATGTCATCATAACTTCCAATAGGGTAGTATTGTTCCTTAATAGATTCCATGAAGGAATCCTAGGTTCCTGTGACTGTAAATAATGAGGGTTCCTCTATTTCCTTTTTCTCACAGAACATTTCCCACCAATCTTTGACATGGGGGACGATTTTGAGGAGCGCAAAAGTAATATTTTCTCTTTTCGAGAAGTTATGAACAAAAAAATACCCTTCTAGCAGATTCAACCACTGGTCTATAGCATCTGCATCAATCCCACCTTCAAATATAGGAATATCGTAGTTTATTTTTACCTTGAAGAGGGTGTTACCTCCGCTTTAAGAATATGCGTTGACTGTTGGTAACCACCGAAGGATTTGCACGAAACTATCCATCATCTTGTTCCACTATTGTGTGAGGGCTTCCTCAATAAAAAGATTGAAAGGATCTCTTGTCCTATCATATTTGTTTTCTCCTACCATGAGAGGTCACTTGGGCATGCGAGAGCTTTTGTCCTCAAGAGAAACAAGTTCAAGACCCAACTCTTTGTACTCTGACCTCGTTGGGGACATGCATTAAGACGACAAGGAGTAGGCCGCTCTGATACCACTGATCTGGATTATATGAGTAGAACAAAATGAATACAGATTATTAACAGATTATTACCAAACAATAACAGAGATACAGTAAAATTGGTTTTCTATTCAATAATGAAATAAGCTGAAACTGTAAAATGCAGCAGAAACAAGCTTGCTGGAATGGTGGCGGCTTATCTCTAAGAAGAGATGTGACGACTGCGTTCATTTGAAAGAAGAAGATCACAATGAGGATCTGAAGGAATTTTACAATAAACAAGAATTCCAAAAACATTAGACATCCAAGAACCTAACCCTAGGAGATGAAGTGCCAAAAGTCATGTGGGCCCCATTTGGGTAAGTTAGTACATTAACTTCTCGGGGTCGTAACTTTTGCATACGATCTCCGTTTTAGGCGTATGATAGCCTGTTGGAAAGGTATCGTTGAGGAGATTAATTTTTTGGAATTAGTGATTCCTTCTACTATCAATGAGTTGGGATGATCCCAAAAAATATTCATTTAGGCCCTCAAAATGGCCCTGGAAGTGAAAACTATTAAAAATAGTAAATTTCCAAAATTGCCAGAAAACTATTTTGAGCAAGTTGGAAATGGTGGGTGGCCACTAATATCCATATGGATCAATCCTACCTCCTTAGGAATCAATGATATCCATTTCATTGAGTTCTTGCATCAGATGAGGAAATTTCTGCTGAAATTGGCCCCAGGTGAGCCACTTGCCTTGGTGAAGGAATTGCCCTACTTTGACGACTCGATAAATCTGGATCCTTTCCTATTGAGTTCCCTTGAACTGTTTGTCAACAATCTGATCATTGGATGACTATTGGATGCAGTCGGGGTTGAGCTCTATTGGTGTCATCTATTCTTCTAAGTTCGAGGTGTCCAATAATGGTGGGAAATAAGGGCGAAGGAGATCCACGTTGAAAAATGGGTGCAGGCCAAGGAAAGGAGGAATTTTGAGCTCAAAAAAATTATCCCCCATGGCCTTGGTGATGGTGTACAACCCATAATGGAGTGGGAGAAGCTTCCAATGGGGTTCTGTAAGGCATTCTTTCTGCAAGTGCAACCTGTTAGCAATAATTCTGATCATGGGTTCGAGGAGCATTCGGGTCCGCTAGTCACACAAAGTGCTTAGGAGCAGCTCGGAAGGATTCTTGTTTTCCAAGAAGCAGATCAAGCGAGCAAGCGAAGTTTTGTTATTGACAACCAAGATCCGTCCACGAAGTAGATCAACGGTTATCGGGATCTCGGAGTTGCCAATTTACACGACATGTAGCAGTAAAGGTGTCCCTTCTGTTTGGAGGCTAAATATAGGTCGTTCGATTCAGGGGCACGTGTCACGAGGGCTAACCATCTCAGCGTTTCACCCGTCGTATTTTCAACATTCAAAGGGCAGCTCCGTTATTCCGCGTGACGCGAAGTGCCGAGAGCATCCGGGAACTCGGGCCCATAGAAGTGCTGAGAAGATCAGAGCAGTCTGTCAGTAGAGACACATGGTGAGAGATCCTGTGGAGTCGGGGATCGGGGAACTGGAAGTCCCGCGCACATGGTAGCAGGAATCGCGATATCCCGATATGCGATTTCCCGATGGGGATGAGGACTATAGTGGAATACAAGTGGTGCGCGGTCGCAAACCTCAAGGACTTGTGCATCGAGACATCAAAAGCGCCAAAGCCCCAACAGAGATTAAGCTCCAGCCATAAAGAGGAGGTCATATGGGCCATAGAATAGTCAGGAGGGCTAACCCATAGGAGGAGGAGCTCATCGTACATCGAGATATCAGGAATCCCGGAGGCAAAGAGTTCGCACATTGCAAGCTCGCGAATCCCGAATTCCTGAAAAACTTGAAGCTTCATCGCATACATCCACCATTTGTCCTTTGCTGCCACATCTTCTTTCCATATCAGGCTAACCATAGTTTTTCGGCCATTGTGTTCCTCCGCCTGGCTCGTACACTTAAACACCCATGGATCCTGCCACTTGTATCTTCCCTATCATTTTACTGCCCGATCACCATCCACTCACCACTCCATGTCAACTCATCAGTCCTACCATGATTTCTCTAAGCAAGATTCAAATGGAAGAATATGAAGGTTTACATGTCCTATAGGCACAGGATCGGCCAGGGCCTTCCCCGATTCCAATGAAACAGTTATTGCAGCAACTGAGGGTAGTTGGACATCGTTTCCTCCATAAATGGAAAGCCAAGGAATGAATGCAAGCTTGTCAATTCAGTCACAGGGCCTTTGGAACACGATTGCATCTGACTAAAGTTCACGAACATCCAGAGACTACAGGCGCAATAAATGTGAAGACATAATGTCTTCAACGCGATGTCTCGATTTAGCTTCCAGTGTTTTGTTCCAAGTATATGTAGGCATTTTTTCCATTTGGTAAGGGGTCGATGGTTGAGCAGAGCTCCCTGGTTGTAAATTTTTAATGAAGCATTGATGTTCTGGATATATATGAGCTTTGGAGACTTGTTGCCTTATGAATGCCAGTTTCTCTCATGTCTTTGTTTATACTGTGTTAGAGCATCTCGGAATTGGAGGATCCAGTCGAGCTGTAGCTATTATAGGATGATGTTGTAATGGATCACTGTAATAGTTACGGAGCCTCTAATCAGTCCCTGTAACTTCCTTAATGCTGAAGGACTTAGAATTGGAGGATCCAGTCAAGTATTCTTTCAGTTTCTTGAAGCCCTGAGCCAGGAGGATTCTGCTATCAGAGTTTTTCTCCTACAGACCGCTGCAAGCCTGATGCCCAGAGCTGTTTGTTCACTTCCTTTTAAGTCTTCCACATGTTCATCTTTAAATCAACCCACTGGCTGAAGTTAGGATTCCAGACCTCCTCTATTCTTTATGTACCAGACTCGGTCCTTGAGTTAGAGTGATACCTCCTAGAGCCATTATCTCCATTTGATCACCCCTTTCAAACAAATCATGACATAAAACTAATGGGCATTGGGCTCTGCTCCTGCAAGCAATCCAGGAGTGATTTCTGATGCTAACATTTCTGGCACCATTGCCGGGGACAAAATTGAAGATTTTCCCTGGGTAGAATGACATTGAGTCTCTGAATCCGAAGGTGTATAGGATCATCAGAGCCTTTTAGATTGCTAATTTTGCACCTGGCGACTCCATTGTGATGACTCCGCCGGGGAGAACCTGCTCTATTAATTGTGGCTTTCAGAAGCAGGCATACGCGGTCTCACCCACAATTTCCTCTAGCTACACCTAGAACGGATCCAGAGGTGATGCTCAGAAAGGGAAAGGCCTCCAAAGAAGAAGTGTCCATCGTCGAACCAGGTAATCCACCATATCCTTCTGTTGGAGTTCCTTTTTCTCCTCCTCAGATTTTTGACAGGCCTGTCTCTGCAGTTTCCTGTTTCTTAAATTTTGGGAGTGTTCCTGTTGAGTTTTCCCCTCCCAGTCTGGGATCAGAGGGACAATATTGTGTCACTCCCCTCTCCCTTGAAGCTGTACCTTGGCGTAGACCCGTGACCTCAGAAGATTTCCCTACTCCTATGCAAGGAGGAGCACCTGCTGACTGGAGCTCGGTATCCTGTTCTCTGAATCACCTCTTGTTTCCCACCCCACTTCGAGATTTATCCTCAATAACCCCTTTACAAACTCCTTCTCCTCCAAGTTCTCCTACACCTATCATCCCTATGGCTGGTGCTAATCCCCCTCTCAAAAGAATGGATGCCATAGTCACTGCCAGATACTCTCCCTTAGTTCTTCCCCATCCTATGAATCCCCTCCCTACTGGAGATTACCTGAAATACATGCCCAAGTTCAGTGGGGAAGGAGACTTAATTGCTGAAGAGCACCTAAATTCTTTCTATAGCTATGCAAACAACCTCAATATTGAAAATGAGGATGTCTGGATGAGAGTTCTCGTCCAGAGCCTGGATGGTGAAGTGAGGAAGTGGTTTAGAGGATTGGCCCCAGGATCTATTGCTGGGATTGAGGCTCTGGATAGTGCTTTCCTGAGGCAGTGGGGAGATAGGAAGGACTTCATGTATTACATGACAAAATTCAGGTCTTTGAAAAATATGGAAGGAGAGTTGGTCTCTGACTTCTCCAAAATATTTAACAAGATGTATAACAATATCCCTGCAGAGATAAAGCCCTCAGAAGCCTATGCCCAAATTTCCTATGCTGGTGCATTTGACCCTGATTTCTACCTTTTGCTGAGAGAAAGAAGAGCCACCTCCTTATCCAAAATGCAATATGCGGCCATAGAAGTGGAATCCAATGTATTAGCAGCTGACAGACTGAGAAACAAGGCCGACGTAGACAGAAGAAAAGGAAGGTCAGAAGCCTCAACTTCTGGATCATTGGCGCCTCACCCTCAAGTGGATGAACTGACCAAGATGGTAAAGTCTCTGTCTACAGAGATGGAGAGGATGAGGATGGAAGGGAGGTAGGCATATAAAGTCCCTCAGATAGCTGAAAACAAGGGAGGTTTCAGGAGGCCAAATAATTTTACTCCCCCGAATGTGCAGAAAGAGAAGGGAAGAGACAGAGAAGATCAGAAGATTCAGGCCCCTTTTCAAAACAATTTTGTGACCGAGGGAGGAGAAAGAGAATCAGAGGAGCTTGATCCTGAAATCCACTGCATTGGAGACACTCCTCCTTTCCCTCATCTCACTCAATTTGCATACGAAGAGTCTCTCATGGACAACCAACTGAACGAGCTAAGCAAGGGAGGAAAGGCTAGTGACGACCGAAGAAGGTACAACCTAAGGTCTGATAAAAAGATGGCAGCGCTTGATATTCCCCAGCAGTCCATTAGAGCAGAGAGACCTGCTAATGAAGAAGCAAATGATCACAGAGGTAAGAAAGCTCAAACCCCCTCCCCCATTGTCCATAATCATGTTCCTGAAATAAAAGAGATTCCAAAGCCTACATCTTCTTTTAATTTTGAGCATGAGATTCAAAGGTTCGGAATCCCTATGCCCCTCACTGAGCTGATTAAACATGGAGAATTTAAAAAATGCTTCTCTGAGCTTTTACAATCTGAAGCCTCATGCCTTCCCTTAGACTCCATAAACCTCCAAGACGAAAAACCAGCAGTTGTCCTCCGTCCCATGGTAGAAGACAGAGATGACTCATCCCCTCCCTTCTAAACCTCCTTGAACATACATGACAAAGTGTTGCACAACTGCTTGATGGATTCAGGGGCCTCTCACAACCTCATGCCCAAAACTATCATGGAAGAGTTGGGACTAGAAGTTACCAGAGCCTATCATGACCTCTATTCTTTTGACTCTAGGAGAGTTCAGTGTCTTGGGGTTATTAAAGACCTGGTTGTAACCTTGTTTCAACTACCTATGAAAAGTGTGGTCATGGATATCGTAGTAGCCGATGTCCCCCCCAAGTTTAGAATGTTGTTATCAAGATTTTGGATAAAAATACTAGGGGGAACCTTGCAGATGGAGCTCACATATGCTACTATCCCAGTGTTCAGAGGAGAGCATAGAAGACTGTACAGGGAAGCTCAATTGGCCTATATAATTAGTGATGAAGCCGATCCCACCAACCATCCTATCTTTGCCTTAGACACTGATTTAGGCTCCAGTTTACTACAGCTCACTCATGCCCCAGAGCCGCCTCTGAGACTTAGAAAACAACACATGGTTTCCCCTGAAGTTCCTCTCTCCATCACTCCAATATGGAAAATGTTTTTTGATGGAGCCTGT
Source organism: Picea engelmannii (assembly GCA_009831015.1). Lineage (NCBI taxonomy): Eukaryota > Viridiplantae > Streptophyta > Pinopsida > Pinales > Pinaceae > Picea > Picea engelmannii. The sequence goes on along the minus strand of WSFP011396022.1, from coordinate 7,620 downwards.
TCCCGAGAAGGCGCTGGAGCTGGAGTAGTTTTTGTGTTGCCTGCTTAGGAAACCATATCTCTGTCATACAAATTAGAATTTGAAGCTACCAACAATGTGGTAGAGTATGAGTCTCTTGTTCTGGGACTAAGGGCTACGAGGGAAATGGGAATTTAGGAGATAGCAGTGTTCGGTGATGTAGAGTTGGTGGTCCAGCAGGTCAGAAACGCTTATCAAGCTAAGCATCCTCGACTCATGAGTTACAGGAATGAGGTCTGGGACCTTGTTGACAGTTTCTTCTTGGCATTTAATATTTCTTTCATCCTGAGAGAGGAGAAAACCTTGGCAGATTCCTTGGCTGCATCGGCTAGCAATTTCAAAGTACCTTTGCCACCCAAATTCAGATATGACGTGGAAGTAAAATACAGACCCTCCATACCTGACAACGTCAAACATTGGAAGGTATTTGAGGATGATCTTGAGGTCAAGAGGTTCTTGGAAACTGTTGAGGAGTTTTCAGAAATGAACATAGACCAAAATGTCGTCCCAGAGGAAGAGCCTGATGGGGGTAATCTTCTAAATAAGATTGCAGGGTGTGACATTGTACATCTGCCCAACAACCATTTTCCCAGGGGACTCATTCCCTTGGAGAGGATTTTCGATAATAACGATGTGTCTATAAAAGGAAAGGTCTCGGAGGAGGACGATGATACTATTCAGTGCAACATTGGAACCGAGAGTGAGCCCAAGTATGTCAAATTGTCAAGAATTCTGACAGGGGAGCAAAGGTCTGAATACGTTGGACTCTTGAAGGGATTCGCTGATGTGTTTTCCTGGACCTACAAAGACCTTAAAACCTATGACACCTCTGTCATCGAACATAAAATCCCGTTAAAGGATGAGGCAAAGCCTTTCAGGCAGAAGCTAAGGTAGATCAATCCAATGTTGCTTCCTATCATGGAGAGAGAAGTGAAGAAGTTGTTGCAAGCTCAGATCATTGTACCACTGAGATATTCAGAGTGGGTGGCTAACTTGGTGCCAGGGAGGAAAAAGAATGGAGAGATCCGATTCTGTGTAGACTTCAGAAACCTGAATAGAAGCTCGCGAAAAGATAACTACCCCCTGCCAAAGATGGAACATATACTACAGAGGGTGACAGGAGCTTCCAGGATGTCTATGATTGATGGTTTCTCCGGCTACAATCAGGTCTCTGTTATGCCTGAATATAGGGAAAAGACAACGTTCACCACTCCATGGGGCACGTTCATGTATGCTAATATGCCATTCAGACTAATGAATGCGAGGGCGACTTTCCAGCATGCCATGGACATAGCTTTTGTTGGGGAAAAAGACAAGTTTGTGGTCGTTTATCTGGATGACATCACAATATTTTCGAAATCTGATGTTGAACACTGTCATCATCTTAGGAAAGTTTTCTTGAAGTGTAGAAAGTTTGGCATTTCATTAAACCCCAAGAAGTCCTTATTCACCATGCAGGAGGGGAAATTACTAGGCCACATAGTATCAGCAGAAGGAGTCAAGATTGATCCCAGCAGAGTGGTGGCACTACAAGCTTTATCAATCCCAAGGTCTAGGAAGGAGGTCCAATCTTTCCTTGGTAAAATTAATTTCCTAAGGAGGTTTGTGCCTAACTTTGCTGAGGAGGTAAAGCTTATAACAACTATGTTAAAGAAAGAAAATGAAGTAAGGTGGACCCCTCAATTGCGACACTCCTTTGAGCAAATCAAGAAAGCCCTGACTGAAGCTCCTGTGCTTATCAGTCCCGACTACTCGAAGGATTTCCTTATTTTCTCCTTTGCCTCACCTGACACAGTAGCTGCTATTCTATTACAAGCAAATGAAAGTGGGTTAGAACAGCCTATTTCTTACTTCAACCGGGCATTAAGGGATGCCGAAGTCAGGTATGACACTATGGAGAAGCAAGATTATGCTCTGGTGAAAGCTCTCAAAGATTTTAGAACCTACATTTTGCAATCAAGGATCATCGCCTATGTCCCCTCGGTTGCTGTTAAAGATATTCTTATTCAGCTTGACATAGATAGGAGAAGGAGTAAATGGATAGCCAAAATCTTGGAGTTCGACCTGGAAATAAGGCCCACCAAGTTGATCAAAGGGCAAGGCTTAGCCAAGCTGTTGGATGAAGAAAATTTCCAAGATTTGGGGATAAGTTTCATCAGCGAATGCTCAGATATTCAGCAGGAGTGGCTATCTGACATAGATCATCAAAGGGAGCCCCCATTGGCTCAATGTCCTTGGTATAAGGATGTCATATACTTTTTGCAAGAGCTGCGACCTCCAGACGGCCTGCAAAGAAGCAAAGCAAGAGCTTTGAAGCTCAAAGCAGTCAAATACTGCCTAATCGATCAAATGTTGTATTGGAAAGACCCCCTGGGGGTGCTTCTAAAATGTATAAGTCCGCCAGAGGCCGAGAAGGTCGTAGCTAAATTTCACAGTGGCCTGTGTGGAGGGCACCATTTCTGGAGGGCCACAACCCACAAAATCCTCAGGGCTGGATACTACTGGCCTACCATGTTCGCCGATGTCTACAAAAGGGTCAAAGCCTGCATCAATTGTAAAAAATTTGCAGGAAAGCAGTAGCTCAGGTATTTTCCGTTAAAACCAGTGGTATTTTCAGGGCCTTTCCAGCAGTGGGGCCTAGATTTTATTGGAGAAATTCACCCTCCCTCCAGTGGGCAGCATAGGTGGATCCCGACTACTACAGATTTCTTTACCAAGTGGATTGAAGCTATTCCCACCAGGAGCGCTTCCCACAAGGTAATCATTGGATTCTTGGAGGACCTCATCACAAGGTTTGGCTATCCAAATAAGACTGTCACTGATAATGCAGCTGCTTTTGGGTCTGAGCCATTAGCCAGGTTCTGTGAGCAGTTCGGGATTAAGCTGATTCACTCCACCCCGTATTATCCACAGGGCAATGGTTTAGCAGAGTCCTCCAACAAAAGTTTAATAAGAATCATCAAAAGGTTGTTGGAAGACAACCAAAGGGCTTGGAACTCGAAGCTTAAATTCACCCTATGGGCTGATCGAGTGACTACAAAGAGAGCTACCGGTCTCTCTCCTTTCTAGTTAGTCTACAGAGTCGAAGTTGTCTTCCCTTCTCAGCTAGCCATCCCTGTAGCGAAATTCCTCCAGGACCATCAGGAGGAACCTGATGACAAGATCAGAAGGATTCATCAGCTAGTGGAGGTCCAACATGCCAGAGAACAGACATTGGACATGATCTAGGACCATAATAGAAAATCAAGCAGGTCTTCGATAGGAAAGCCAAGAAGGAGTAGTTCCAGGTAGGAGACCTGGTGCTAAAATGGGATGCTCCTAAACAAGATAAGGGCAAACACAACAAATTTGAAGCCCTGTGGATTGGGCCTTTCAGAATCTCTGATGCTTTCTCAAACAACACATACAGGTTGCGAGATTTAGAAGGTGAAGATATTTTCGACAGCCGAGTGAGTGGTCATTTCCTGAAAAAATATTTTGTTTGAGTCTCAGATGACTCTTTTGTTTGTAAATATTGTCCTTTTGTTTCTCTGTTCATTTTCATTTTTATTTTTGCAGCCTAATAATGACCACATAGCCCAACAGAAAGGCGACTGGAACTGTAGGAGTTCTTAGAGCATCGCAGGGACGACTCTATCCCCCATGGAGCCTGATGTTAGCAATAATTCTGATCATGGGTTCGAGGAGCATTTGGGTCCGCTAGTCACACAAAGTGCTCAAGCGCAACTCAGAAGGATTCTTGTTTTCGAAGAAGCAGATCAAGCGAGCGGGCGAAGTTTTGTTATTGACAGCCAAGATCCGTCCACGAAGTAGATCAACGGTTATCAGAATCTCGGAGTTGCCTATTTACACGAAATTTAGCAGTAAAGGTGTCCCTTTTGTTTGGAGGCTAAATATAGGTCATTCGATCCAGGGGCACGTGTGGCGTGGGATAACCATCTCGACGTTTCGCCCGTCACATTTTCAACATTCAAAGGGTAGCTCCGTTATTCCGTGAGATGCGAAGTGCCGAGAGCATCTGAGAAATTGGGCCCACAGAAGTGCCGAGAATATCAGAGCAGTCTTTTAGCAGAGACACGCGGCGAGAGATCCTGCGGAGTTGGGGATCGGGGAACTGGAAGTCCCGCACACATGGTAGAAAGAATCACGATATCCTGATACGCGATTTCCCGATGGGGATGAGGACTATAGTGGAATACAGGTGGCACGCGGTCGCAAACCTCAAGGACTTGTGCATCAAGACATCAAAAGCGCCAAAGCCCCAATAGAGATTAAGCTCCAGCCATAAAGAGGAGGTTGTATGGGCCATAGAATAGTCAAGAGGGCTAACCCATAGGAGGAGGAGCTCATTGCACATCAGGATATCGAGAATCCCAGAGGGGAAGAGTTTGCGCATTGCAAACTCGCGAATCCCGAATTCCTGAAAAGCCCGAAGCTTCATCGCATACATCCGCCATCTGTCCTTTTCTGCCACGTCTTCTTTCCATATCAGGCTAACCACAATTTTTTGTCCATTGTGTTCCTCCGCCTGGCTCGTACACTTCAACACCCATGGATCCTATCACTTGTATCTGCCCTATCGTTTTCCTGCCCGATCATCGTCCACTCACCACTCCACATCAACTCATCAGTCCTACCATGATTTCTCCAAGCAAGATTCAAATGGAAAAATATGAAGGTTTACATGTCCTGTAGACACAGGATCGGCCAGGGCCTTCCCCGATTCCAATGAAATAGTTATTGCAGCAGCTGAGGGTAGTTGGACATCATTTCCTCCATAAATGGAAAGCCAAGGAATGAATGCAAGCTTATCAATTCAGTCACAGGGCCTTTGGAACATGATTGCGTCTGACTAAAGTTCACGAACGTCCAGAGACTGCAGGCGCAGTAAATGTGAAGACGTAATGTCTTCAATGCAATGTCTCGATTTAGCTTCCAGTGTTTTGTTCCAAGTATATGTAGGCATTTTTTCCATTTGGTAAGGGTTCGATGGTTGAGCAGAGCTCCTAGGTTGTAAAGTTTTAATGAAGCATTGTTGTTCTGGATATATATGAGCTTTGGAGACTTCTTGCCTTATGAATGCTAGTTTCTCTCATGTCTTTGTTTATATTGTGTTAGAGCAGCTCGGAATTGGAGGATCCAGTCGAGCTGTAGCTATTATAGGATGATGTTATAATGGATCATTGTAATAGTTACAGAGCCTCTAATCAGTCCCTGTAACTTCCTTAACACTGAAGGACTTGGAATTGGAGGATCCAGTCAAGTCTTCTTTCAGTTTCTTGAAGCCCTGAGCCAGGAGGATCCTGCTATCAGAGTTTTTCTCCTACAGACCGCTGCAAGCCTGATGCCCAGAGCTGTTTGTTCACTTCCTTTTAAGTCTTCCACTTGTTCATCTTTAAATCAACCCATTGGCTGAAGTTAGGATTCTAGACCTCCTCTATTCTTTATGTACCAGACTCAGTCCTTGAGTTAGAGTGATACCTCCTAGAGCCATTATCTCCATTTGATCACCCCTTATAAAAAAATTGTGACATAAAACTGATGGGCATTGGGCTTTGCTCCTGCAAGCAATCCAGGAGTGACTTCTGATGCTAACACAACCAAACTTTGTCTCCCACCTGAAACTTATGTGGCACCCGATGTTGATCATGGCGTTGTTTGTACTTGTCATTGGAATTTTGTAGGATATCCTGAACCTGTTGGTGGATGTGCTGGATACATTCAATGAACTGGGTGGCTTTGTCAGCTTCATTTCTAACAGGTGATGAGTCAGTCGAGGTGACCACAAGGGGAAGTGCAACATCTATGGGACCCAATGGTTGGAATCCCAACCCCACCCAAAAGGGGCTATGGCTGGTTGAGTTATGCAGGGATTGGTTTTAGCTATGTTGGACATAGGGAAGGATCTCATCCCATGTGTGAGTGTGATTTGAATTATACATGTGAAGGATATTCACCACCATTCGATTTGCGACCTCGGTTTGGCCATCTGTCTGGGGGTGGAAGGTCATGGATTTGGTTAGCTTGGTGTCCAGTAGTGACCAGAGGCTCGACCAAAATGTGATGAGAAATTGAATGTCCCTATCTAATACAATGGTTTGTGGGCATCCAAAATGTACCCAAACCCATTCAAAGAAGAGATTGGTAGTGGCCTCTGCTGTGATTCTCTTCTTGTAGGAAACCATAATCTCCATCTTAGAAAAGTGGTCAAAAACCACAAAAACATAGTCATTTCCCAGCTTGGTGGATGGGAGGCCCGACATGTATTCCATTGAGATGGATTCCCATGGCCTGTCAGGAGTAGGAAGAGGGGTGTACATTCCCTATTTCTTAGTGGTTGGTTTGGCAATAGTGCAGGCAGTACAGGACTTGATATACTTGTTGACCTCCTGTCGAAGTTTCGTCAAGTAGAAATTTTTCTGTAGCATCGCCACTATCTTTTCGAAGCTGAAGTGTCCCTGACTGTAGTGGGCTTCCTAGATCAACTTTTCTCTCTCTCTTGATGGAACACAGATATGGCCCAGATGACACAACAACCCATCCTGAATATAGAAATTATCGACAACTATGTTTACAAACAACATTTGGTAGGTGGTGGAAAAGTCTGGGTCTGTCTCATAGAGTTGGGGTCATTCAAATGTCTCATGGACACAAGAGTCTAGCATCGTGGTGAGTGCCATGACTGGTGGTCTGCAATAATGCAGGCAATGCAAGACTTGATATACTTGTTGACCTCCTGTCGGAGTTTCGGCAAGTAGAAATGTTTATGTAGCATCGCCACTATCTTTTCGAAGCCCAAGTGTCCCCGACTGTAGTGGGATTCCCAGATCAACTTTTCTCACTCTCTTGATGGAACACAGATATGGCCCAGACGACACAACAACCCATCCTGAAGATAGAAATTATCGACAACTATGTTTACAAACAACATTTGGTAGGTGGTGGCGAAGTTTGGGTCTGTCTCATGGAGTTGGGGTCATTCAAAGGTCTCATGGAAATAAGACTCTAGCACCGTGGTGAGTGCCACGAATGGTGGTCCGCTGAGGCAATCAACGACACGATTGGTGCTTCCTGTTTTATACTTGATGTTGAGGTGGAATTGCTGCAAGTATGTGAACCACTTTTGATGGAAGTCATTTTTCAATTTTCCTTGTGTCTGTATAAACTGCAGTGGCTTATGATCAGTGTGGATGATTGCCTCCTTCCCAAGAATGTAATGTCTCCACCGGTATCAGGCTTGCAAAATGGAGTACATTTCTTTGTTGTAACAAGGGTACTTATGGACAACATCAGATAATTTCTCACTATGATAGGCCATGGGGTGGCCGTGCTGAGTCAGAACGACTCCCAAAACATAGTCTGACACATCTGTCTCGATATTAAAGGGATGATGTAGGTCTGGTAGTGAAAGTACTAGGGATGAGCACAAGCTCTTCTTCAAATCATCAAACACTTTTTGTGTTGGCAATTTTAGTTATCAGAAAGCAAATCAGCGTATACTTGTCATTGATGGCAAGAACGTGTGGTCGCAGTGATGAAAACAGCTTTGAATAACAGCGCAGTAATAATCGAGAGGAGAAGAGACAGTGATCGTTGGATCCC
>WSFP011396021.1:0-27306 GCA_009831015.1 Picea engelmannii | reverse complement strand
CACTTAGTAATTTCTCCATTAACTTTATTATTTAAATAATTTCTTTTGTATCCACTTTGACTTATAGTACACTCATCACTTCACTTTATTATTTACCTTCTAAAATCTCTTAAACCACTCTCCTTATTTTAGGGCCAACCCACTTCTAACCACTTGTCCACTTAACAGTTTCTCCAGTAACTTTATTATTTAAATAATTTCTTCTTTGCAAAAATTTTGACTACTATTACCTTTTGGGGCTTCTAGATGACTCATGAGGGTTCTCCAACTTCACATGGCCATAACTCTCTAACCGTGAGGAGTTATGTGACGTTCCACATACCACCGGAAATGACATGACATGTACTATCCATCTAGAATAGTATTGCCTACAAATATATCAAAACTCATACCATTATTCATAAAACAAACTTGGGTCCATTACCCAAACCTTTGTGCTATCAGAATTTGCTACTAAACTTTCTTCAAGGGTTGACATCCATGACAATCAACCCAATTAATCAACAATCTCCCCCTTTGGCATTGATGACAACACTCTGATGCAATAATAAAGTCATATCGATCATGCTCTTCCTATGACCATCGCTCCCCCTGGAACCATGCCTCTGTGCTTTGCATCTGATAAATCTCTTCCCCTTTGTCATCAATGGAAAATGTATCTTTCCATCTGGGGCTGCTCCCCGTAACTGAACTGTCCTTGGGGATACTCCCCCTGACTGAAATATTCCTGAAATTGATCTCTCGACCTGAACTATCCTCTTTATGGTGCTTCCTCGTGTAAATCTAAGACATATAAGATATAATTTCAAAAGAATTCATTTTGGAGTAGAAATTACTCCGAGTCTCTAGAGAAGATACTCAAAGGCTTCCCGCTTAAGCGATTTTGTAAAGTTGTCTGCCACTTGTTCTTTTGTGCCCACATATTCAAGTCTGGTGTTCTTCTCTACAACCTGTTCCTGTAGAAAGTGATACTTGATTGGAATGTGCTTCGTCTTGGAGTGCATCACCAGGTTCTTTGATATATTAATGGTGCTTGTATTATCACAATAGATTGGAATGGGCTCATCATACTCAACCTGTATATCTGTCAGAGTTTGTTTCATCCATAGAACCTGTGTACAACATGTTGCTACCGCAATATATTCTTCTTCGGTTGTAGATAAGGATAATGATTATTGTTTCTTTCTTAACCATGATACTGACCACTCACCCAAGTAGAACGCTGCTCCATTGGTGCTTCGTCGGTCATCAATGCAACTTTCCCAATCTGCATTTGTGTAGGCAATAAGTGATAGATCCTTTCCTTTTGGATACCATAATCCAAACTCTTTTGTTCCTTTGAGATATCCGAAAATCCTCTTCACTGCTACGACATGTGATTCCTTTGGTGCTGCTTGAAATCGTGCCACCTGTCCAACTACTTGCATTATATCTGGTCTAGATACATATAGTAAGCTACCAATCATTGACCTATATTACTCTGGTCTATAGACTTTGAATCATCATCTTTGTTGAACTTGCAACTGGTTTGCATAGGAGTGGTAACTGGTTTGCAATCTTCCATTCCAAACCTCTTTAGCCTTTCTTTGATATACTTAGTTTGAGAAATAGAAATTCCTTGGTTGCTTTGATGTATCTAAAGACCCAGAAAGAAGGATAGTTCTCTGAGTAATGACATTTCAAATTCATTCTTCATATCCTTTGCAAATTTCTGGCTTAACCTGTCATCATTGCTTCCAAAAATAATATCATCAACATAAAATTCAATTAATAAAATACTATCTTGAGTTACCTTGATGTAGAGGTTGTTGTATGCACTTCCTTTTTTGAACCCTGCCTGTTGTAGATATTTATCCAGTCTAAAGTACCATGCTCTAGGAGCCTGTTTTAGACCATACAAGGCCTTCAATTTGCACACGTAATCTACGTTCTCTGACAACTGAAATCCTTCTAGTTGTTCGATGTATACTTCTTCTTCATCTTTTGCTTCTTTTTCGTAAAGTTGTTCCATTGATTAATTTTCTTCTTCCTTTAATTCTTGTCCACCTGTTTCATCAATTGTTACATTGATGATTTCCACAACTTTGTTCAACCTCGAATTATAACACTTGTATGCTTTCCTTGTACTTGAGTAACAAAAAAGTACTCCTTTGTCCACACGAGAGTCAAACTTTCCCATTCTTCCATCTTTTCTTTTGATGTAGCATTTACTTCCAAATAATCTGAAGTGTTTCACATTTGGTGGTCTTCCTTTCCATAGTTAGTAGGAAGTTTTTCCATTGTTGTTTCTGAGCATTACTCTATTTTGAATGTGAACTGTTGTATGCACTACATGTGTCCAAAAAATATATGTCAATTTTGAATCCATTAGCATTGTTCGAGCCATTTCCTGTGTAATTATCATCCATTATGATAATGTTCCTTTGTCTCTGAACCACTCTCTGAACCAATATATGAATCCATGCTCTCATCCACTATCATATATCTGTCCAAACCTACTAAGTGTTCTTATGAATCCATATCTGTCCATACTATCCAAGACTCTACTGCACACTGTCCATAACGTTGACCCATTTATCATTGTACTATCATGAAGTATTCACTACTACAACTGATTGTACTTATGCTAACTGACTGCTCTGAATCTGTCTATTCAAACTCTGCAAGCTGCTCGAAGGATGGTTCTTTTATCTGTCACAACTATCACATAGACTCCCCCTATCTAATATTCATGTTATCTGGGAGTCTCTAAGTCAGATGGCTCAGAACAATTCCTTCTCTGATGTGTATTCATCATCATCTTCATTGGTAGATTCATCATCTCTCTGAGCTCTGACTTCTTTCTTTCTGTCCGTGGATTCATTTTTCACTACAATGACTGAAAGTACAATCTCTTGAACCCATTCCTTATTTATCTGTCTTTATTTTGTTTCAGTTGTTTTCCAAACCTTTCTGTATCTGACGTATTTCCTTTTCTCTGTAGAATTTTCTTCATCTTGTTTTATTTCCAATCTTGCGATCTTTGAGACCTGGTCTTTGTTCACCTGTTCTTCGTGTTTTCTTATCCATACTTTCTTACATCTGATATTAGTGTTCTCTTTCATGGAAGTATCTATCATGCTTCTACAATCACTAGCTATGTGTCCATAGTTATGACATTTGTAACATTCAATGTTACGTGGGGCCACATAGGCATTTCTTGCTTGAACATTTCTTTTATAATTCCTGCAATCTGCAACCTTATGTCCAAAGTTAGTACAATAAAAACATGTACCATAATTTTTTTTTGCATACCTAGGAGTGAATGATCTTCTTTGTGGCATTGTCCTTCTGAATTTTTGCCTTGACTGATCATGATCATGATTGAAGATTCTTTGTGGCTTGAACATGGATGGTCTTCTTGAAGATGTATCTTCAACAATTTTCTTATATTCTGGTTGATCATGATTCTTTCCTTTGAGTACTTATGCATAACTCTTTATATTTTCTTCATTCTTCTTTTCTAGCAACCTAGAGTGCTTCTCTTCATTATCTATAACTGATGTGGATGTTTCTGTCTCTTCAATGTTCTTGTTGAGCTTGACAATTTTACTTCTCAATGTGACAACTTCTTCTTCAAGCTTCTGAACCTCTTCTTCTTTCTTCATTATCTGATACTTCATGACTTCTTCTATTCTTTTCGCTTCTTCAAGCTGAATTTTTAATGTGATTATTTCTTCTTCAAGTCCTTTCTCTTCTTGAACAAACTCTACCTCAAGCTGATTTAGATCGTTAGTTCTTTCCTTAAGATGACCTGTCAATATATTCTCTCTCATTTCTGCTTCTTTCTTCTGTTCTTCTATGTTGACTTCCAAATACTGGTTTTGATATTCAAGATTTTCTTCGATCTTTCTGGCTTCTTCTAGCCGAGTTCTTAAGTTCTTGATGACCTGTTGGGATTCTTAAAAAATGTGAACACTTTCCTTTTGCTTCATCAATTATTTCTTGAGTGACTTGTTTTCTTCTCTTAGTTCATCTAAAACACTAATCAATTCTGCTTCATAATTGTCTTCCTTTTCAATTAATTTTTCTGTCTCATTTCCTTCATGGCATTCTATTTCAAGATGTCCATGTGTTTTACAATTAAAGCAAAACAACATACCTCTAGTGATTATGTACTCTTCATCTTCTAAATCTATTTGACATGGTGAACACAATTCTTCTTGATATGTATCTGCATCTTCTTTGGCATTTTCTAAATCTGTGATGGGTGAAGAATATACGTCATGTAAATTATCCCAAAGTTCTTTGGCTGATGAACATTTACCAACCTTTTCCCTTACCAGATTAGGTAATCCTTCCCAGATGAAATCCATTACTATTTTGTTATTCTTCTTCAATTCATTATTGGCTACAGTGTTTGCCCTTTTTAACTATTATATCCTGTAACAACTGATAGCCAAATATAATGTCCTTGTGCCTGTAAAAGTACTTTCTTCCTTCTACTCCACATCTCATACTTAAAACCATTTTGACCATTAAACATTGGTACTCCATTCTCAGAATAATCCATGATCTCCTTCTAGTGGTTAAACTGTTTCCTGAAGGAACCTGCTTTGATACCAATTGTTGGATTACTAAGAGGAGGGGTGAATCAATAATAGAGAAATTTAATCATTTTTCACCATAACATACAAGTGTTATATAAATGTAGCATTATCATCCAATAGTTTCAGAGTAAATAAACAATGAACAAATGAGCAATCACACACATACACAATACACCAGTGTTTTACGTGGAAACCCAAAGTGGGAGAAAACCACAAAATGCTTTTTTGTATATATCTTTAAGAATTACATTCATTGGAAGCACAAACTTCCTTTGTTTTCCAGCTACAACTGGAAGGAGGCTCCAACCCCCTAGTTTCTCAGGCTACAACCCGAGGGAAGCTCCAACTCCCCAATTCTCTAGCTACAACCAGAAGGAGGCTACAACCCCCTAGTTTCTCAGGATACAACCTAAGGGAAGCTCCAACTCCCCAATTCTCTGGCTACAACCAGAACGAGGCTACAACCCTCTATGTTCTCCCACTACAACCGGAAGGTGGCTACAACCACATGTCCTTTCCCCATCCAACTGCCCTAATGTATAAGTAGAATGATGGAACCACTGTCACACTATCACTGTGAGATATACTGTTGTAAACATGTACCAATCAATCTGCACCAAACAACCTGTACCAATAACCTGAACCATGCATCAACCATACATCAACCTGTACCTGAACCTGTAATCAATCTATACCATAAACAAGTGCATCAACCATGCACCAACCTGTACCTTAACCTGTACCATAAACAAGTGCATCAACCATGCACCAACCTGTACCATGAACAAGTGCATCAACCATGCACCAAGTATGTACCAATCATGGATCAACTACTCATCAACTATGACTCATCAAGATGTACCAACATCATCAACTATACACCTCATGTATGTGCCAACTCATCAACTACTTGTCTCAACCATGTACCCAACATGTACCTCAACCAAAAGCCCTCATCAATTTCATCATCCAAATACGATCTAATCACATATACCTCAAACATTATACCACAAGTTTGTACCTCAAACCATGTGCTAGAACCTCATTGTTATACAACCTCTATCTGTACCAATAACTTCAAAAACATACCTCAACCAAAAGCCCTCAAACATGAACCAATATCAAACTTCAATAGATCTGCCTCATATCAACTCTACAACAAGTCATAAACTCCCAAGAGGTTATCCAACATATTTACAAGGAAAACCCTCAACTTGATTAATAAATTTAACAGTACACGTATGAGAACCATACCTTTTTTTTCTTCTTTAGTGTTCTCTTGTCGCGAATCCACTGCCGCACTTTTTTTGCTGTGGTTTTTTTGTTGTACTTTTTCTACTGCGATTTTCCTGCCGCACTTTTTTTGCTATACTTTTCCTGCCACACTTTTTCTGCCGCAAACCACACTTTTTTGCTGCACTTTTCCTGCTACACTTTTTTTGCCGCACTTTTTTTGCTGCAACTTTTCTCTATCAATAATATTTTCCAAAATGCTATAGTGGGAAAACCCCCCTATGGACTACACTAGAGTTCAACATGTAGGCACATCTAACCGTCTAAAAGTCTCCTACCTTTCTAACTACCCCGAATATACCCCAAATTCGTACATGAAAGACAAAGTGAAAAGATCAGGTAATTTTACCTTTTACTCCGCGTCTGGTGTCGATCCTCTCGCGCTTGATAGCTCCACTGACTACTAGCCTCCTCCCAAGGCTGAACTGCATTCACAAACAGATAAACAAGAAACTACAAACATGCATCTCATATATAAATCATGGGTTAGATGTTATAATAAAGCATAAATCAAATACAAATATTTGACACATCATATTTCGGGACAGAAAAAGTATTTCTTTTATTGATATCACAATGTTTACTTACAACAATGATCCAGACTTATGTAGGAACACAATGAAATACATAAATACACATAAACACAGAGATGCAGCGGAAATAAGACTTCATTTCATTAATAACAAATGACTGAAATATGCTTACAGACGGAATGGAAATAAACTAGCTAGGCGATGGTAGCTTATCTCTGAAAAGAGATGTGGCCGCTACTCGCATCCATGAGAAGATGATTACAATGAGGCTTTGAAGGCCTTTTTACAATAAATGGGAATGCCAAAAGTCCTAGACATCCAAAAACCTAACCCTAGGAGATGAAGCGCCAAAAGTCATGTGGGCCCCGTTTGGGTAAGTGAGTACATCAACTTCCTGGGGTCGTAACTTTTGCATACGATCTCCGTTTTAGGCGTGTGATAGCTCGTTGGAAATGTATCGTCGAGGAGATTCATTTTGGGGGCTCAATTATGCCTTCAGATATCGTTAAGATCCTCGATCTCGAAAAACCTTCATTTGGACCCTCAAAATGGCCCCAGAAGTTAAAACCTGCTAAAAATAGTAAATTGCCAAAATTGCCAGAAAGTCATTTTGAGCCATTTGGAAAAGGTGGGTGGACACTGATATCCACTTGGATCAATACTGTGTGAAAAATGAAAAATTGAAAGAAGCAATGGTGGGGGTCCAAGTGGAATAGGTGGGTGGCCACCAATATCCACCTGGATCAAACAAGGTCGACGACTGCTCCATGAACCTGGTCCGAGCTCCTCTTCACCAAGCTCCAACTGCGCCTCCACGTATGTTTATGCTCACACACTTCTTCTAGGGAAATGGAATAGGCTTATGATGGAGGAAAAAGGGAAAAATGAGAAATTCTGATGCAAATCTCACAAGGTGGCTGCAATTTCTTGGGGCAAGGAGGGAATGTGAAACGGGAAGAGTTTCACTGTTCTTATGCTTGGCCTAGGAATGAGACCCCAACACCTCCTTTTATATGACAAAATGATGGTTCTTCGGTTGGGTGACGGGCTATAAGCAATGGATTAGTTGGGAAACTACCCAATAGCCCGTAATCTCAACGAATTCCTTGCAACTTTTTAATTTTTGCAACTTTTGCAAGTATACGCGGGTTGTAATGGTGCAGCTAGCATACGCACGCGGGATGTAGTGGTGCAACATGCATGTGTACGTGGGTAGTAGTGGTGCAGGGTGCGTACATATTCAAAAATAGTGTTTTTAAGAAGAGCAACTCAGTGATGGCTTGACAAAAATAGCAAGTAAGAGGGCCAAATGCCATGTATGCATGTATGGAGCAGTTTAGGGTTATAACACAAAATGACCTTTCACAAAAATAGATATTCAATGATATTCAAGTGTGATTTGAATGAGAGACCCTTGCCTCTTATTTATACTTTTATGTAGCTTCCTCAAGGGGTTACCTTCTAAGCATCTTAACCCACTTTCCTTATTTTAGGGTTAACCCACTTCTAACCACTTGTCCATTTAGTAATTTCTCCATTAACTTTATTATTTAAATAATTTATTTTGTATCCACTTTGACTTATAGTACACTTATCACTTCACTTTATTATTTACCTTCTAAAATCTCTTAAACCACTTTCCTTATTTTAGGGCTAACCCACTTCTAACCACTTGTCCACTTAGTAATTTCTCCATTAATTTTATTATTTAAATAATTTCTTTTGTATCCACTTTGACTTATAGTACACCCATCACTTCACTTTATTATTTAAATAATTTCTTCATTGCAAACACTTTGACTACTTTGACCTTTTGGGGCTTCTATATGACTCATGAGGGTTCTCCAACTTCACATGGACATAACTCTCTAACCGCAAGGAGTTATGTGACATTCCACATACCACCGAAAATGGCATGACATGTACTATTCATATAGAATAGTATTTCCTGCAAATATATCAAAACTCATACAATTATCCATCAAACAAACTTGGGTCCATTACCCAAATCTTTGTGCTACCAAAATTTTCTACTGGACTTTCTTCAAGGGTTGACATCAATGACAAACAACCCAATTAATCAACACCACTGTCACTACCATTGTCACTGTCACTGTCATTGATACATAAACCTGTCACTGTCACTTTAATTTCCACTATCACTATCACTGATATACCATCATCAACCAACTTTAACCAGACCCACTCACATGGATGCCAAAACCATCACCAAGAATTGCATCAAAATATATGCCATAACAAATATGTTCTACATCCATACACCATGTACCATATCCATCAACCATGTACCAAAACCTGTACCATATCATGCATCAACCATGTACCAAAGCCTATACCATATCATGCATCAACCATGTATCAAAACATGTACTCTATCAACCATGTACCAAGATATGCCATACACCATGTACCATGAGATGTGCCTCAACCATATGCCATATTACTCATGATATATCACAATCATGCCATACACCATGTACCATACCATAACATCAACGATGTGCCTCAACCAAGTAGCAAAACATCAATGATATGCAACCAACCATATACCTCAAGCATGTGCCAAGACCATGTAAAACAATGTGTGCCTCAACTATGTACCATGCCTCAACCAAATACCAAATATATGCCATAAACAATGTACCATAACATTACCAACATGCATCAACATCACCAAGAAATGTATCTTATACATGTGCCAAATATGTGCCTCAAACCATGCACCAAAGATGTGCCTCAAACATGAGGCAATGCCTCAACAATATACCAAAAAATGTGCCTCGTATATATTCCATAACATCCAAGATGTGTCTCAACATGTACCACCATCACTAAGACATGCCTCAAGCATGTACCATAACATCACCAAAACATAACCCTCAAAACATGCATATAGACATACCTTTAATCCTATAATAGACCTAGTGAATTAGATCACAGACCTGCAGACCTTCCTCATCTTGAACAACCTGATACAAGTATATCTCTCAAAATTTCCTCAGCCTCACTGGAAAGAGGCCAATTATCTTGCGGGGCATCGTGTGACGATTGTTGTACAACCCGTGGGGGTGCCTCACGGGACACCTGTAGCCTAACCCGTAGGGGTCGGATAAATTAGGGTTTTCTTAGAAAAACCCTCACACGCCTGGAATCATGAAACTTTCTCCTTTGCACTCCTTCGCTGCCTCAGATTCCTCATCTCAAATTTTCCAATAAATCACTTGCTCACTTAGAAGATATTCATTAAACTTGTGCATGTGAATGTACTAATGAGAGACTTCTTGAATGTATTTATACATTTTCAAGGTGACTTCTTTTCTTAACTTAAGGGTCGACCTGTACTTTCTTGTTATAACCACTTTACCCTTTAATTAATGACTTGTAACTTTTTTTTGCAACCATTTATGGGCTTCTTAACCATTCTTTAGGGATTTTAACTTCATGAGGGAATAACTCCTCAACCGTGAGGAACTATGTGGTGTACCACCTACAGTTGGAAACAACATGACAAGGACTAGCCATCTATGAGTGTGTTACATGCATTTGCATTTTCCTTCATCCTCTTTTTCCTCAAACATATTCCGGTTTCATGACCACACCTCTGGGACTTCCGAACTTCTCCAAAGGTTGACATCAATGACAACCAACAATCCAACAAAAGTGACATCACCCAAAAGTGAGAGGGCATTTTCTTTGTTGTAACCATTTTTGGTCTACATAAAAATCCATCGTAATTCCTAAAATTGAATTGGTTATTTACAATGGGAGAAATTCCATTATAAGTAACCATGTGAACTGATGTAAAATAAATTTCTTCAATATAGGAATTTCACACATTGTAAATAACCAATTCTAATATGTTTGATTTTGACATTTTATCGATGTGGCATAACATAAAAGTAATGATGTAGATTTAATAGCGATCCCTTCAAACACCTAATCATATTCTATAATTTATTTAAGTTTTATCGATCAATGCGGTAGAACATAAAAGTTATGATCATGTGTGTTGACGATTAAAATCTAAACGAGGTTTTTTGCCCGCAAAGTATTGCTAAAGCCTATTATTATAATCTAACAATATAAATAATACTATTAGGTGGGACCCCCTTGTAGATTCATAGATCATGTCTAGTTCTTATTTCATGGTTATGATGTTGTTCCACATTGCTTACATCATTGATGAAATCTGAGTTTTATTGGAAATGAATAAGGCTTGTTATGTGTGGGTTCTAATTGCAACAATTGGATGATGGATAAGGCATGTCATGTATTTTTTTTGCTGCTCTCAGCTCAAATTTTATGTTACAACAGCCTATGTTATCCATTGTTATCATTGATATATGTTCTTGGATCCATTACTAGGACACCTGCACAAGATACATGTTAGTAATAATATATAAGAGAAGTGGGAAAGAAATAAAAGCAATGTAACAAAATGCAAAAGGAAGGAACTAGAATATTCTAATATACTACTCTACATGCATTGAAATTGAAATGATCGTTGATAATCCTAGCTAACAATTTAATAGCTATACGATTTATTGAGTTATACAAAGACATGGTTAATATGAATTATCTTATAGTTTGAAATGGTAAGATATGATGTGGGTGGTGCGTTTGACAAGTGATAGATGTTAATTCCAATGCATGGTTTAATTGAATGGTTAATGTATTAATGGGCTGGTGTGTACTAAGGAATTGAATGATTGGGGGGTGGAGGCGACGTGCATTTACTGCACGCCACCCTTACTTCTTCCACTGGCCGCCGCCCTAGTCGAACAATTCTTCAACTGTGTTTGCTGTGGTTAGGCTCCGACTTTCAAGCAGAGGAAGAACTGCTCGGCCAACTCGCGTTTTAAGGTGATTTTGGTTACATGTATGCCTTTTCACAATTCATGAATCTACTCTAGTTATGAAATAGATATTGGCTCAAATGTATGGGTTTGTGCTTTCCTTAAGTATGGCAACTGTGTAAATTTGTGGAATGAATCGTTGGTGGTTTTCATTGCAATAATGTTTGAAGTCACAATGTTATTGGTCGTTCTGAGTGTTAGCAGCCATAAAGGCTCTCTGTCATCCTTGTTGGTTTTAGTTGGAGGGTTTCATTTGGTCAAGAGTGGCTGGCTATCTTCACGCATTCGTATCACCATACCCAGTCTTTGGTTGTTATGGGGTTTACTGGTTTTGAAATGCCTTGTGTCACTGCGCATTGTTTCGCTTGGGTATGGGTTGTTCATGTTACTAAGGGTTGCACAATGGGTTATATTGCTTCTTCTCGACTCTATTTCATCTCAACGTTGTTAGTTGTTTGGCTGGGAGAGCCACTAGGGTTATAACCTGCGTGTGCTAAGTATTGTTACAAGGCCAAAATGGAGCCTTGCTCCTTTGTTCATAGTCTCTCCTATCACGAGAATTGTCACCCTGTCCGCGAAGTCAATACTGGTATACTCTATGTGTGCACCGTTGGTATCAGAGGTTTTCATCGATGAGAGGAGTCGACTCTAGTCTCCCTGTGTTGGTCCACAGAGCAAACCCTTGATTTATCAAGCCTGAGTCTTGATAAAGGGGATTGTTGTGGCATGTCATATATACTGTTGGTTGTTATGGATTGGTGGTGTATTGTCGACATAGTTTGATTACTGGCTCACCCCATTGATTATGATGACAATGTGTTGGTTTTGGTATCTAGTCACTGCATTTGTCATTATAATCAAATGGATAAACTCAACATGGTTAATTGGATGATTTGTTAAATCGAATACACAATCTCTTTCTTTTACATTGTGATTAATGAATTGATAACCCATCACTATTTTTAATTGATTAAGTCACATCATTGCTTCGTGTGTGATGCGAGGGTATGTGTGGAGTTCCTACAACACGATAAGTTGAGTTAATGATTGCTGTGACTGGTGTTTAAATCATCGAATGGGACTATTGAAATCATGGTAATCATGGCATGGCCATCCACTATATAAGTTATGGGTATTATTTTGATTGCGCCTTCAGAGAGGGTCACGGGTTTTTAAACAATATGGTTTTGTTTATATCAGTTTGTGAGATGAGTTTGGGCATACTGTTGCTGCCTCGTTGTATTGGGTTGATATCCTAACATTATGGATGTTCAGACTCAAAACAGTTAGTCACGTCAGTCACATAAATGATCTCACATTTGGTTGAGTGGTCTGTATACCCCATAGTGTCGTATGAATGGAAATGGCGATTGATGTCTGTGTGTTTAATGGAAAGTCAAGGTGTTTGCAATTAAAATATGGATCGTTGTGTTTGACTGTCTATTATGTATGTTTAATGAATATCATACATCTTAACAGAGATAGGTACCGGTGCAGTGGAAGTATGGTCTCATTACAATTTGATTGTTAGATGGATTTGAGGGATAAAACCGAGCATGCTTTTATGTCTATGTTGATGGAAAGTGGTTGACTTTGATGCTGAACGGAGTGGAAATAAGTGACTGTTTATTCATTTGGGAATTGTTTTAAGATATTAAATGGATAAATGAGAATAAACAGAGCTGCTCTATGGGTTGTTGTGGAATGCATATTGTCTTGTTTTGATGACATTGGTTAAATATTTGATTACAAACAATGAGCAGGTTAATGTACAAAATCGATTGAATATTTTACATAGTATTTGATTTTTTTTTTTATCACAGTGATTATTTGGTTGGTGTTATTTCCTTTTACATAATGGTTTTATGGGTTACTTAATTAGTTTTATGAACAATATCTGCTCTCTTTCCCTACCATTATTTCGCTTTTCTCCAATTACAACCCCATCGCCTTCCCACATTTATTTTTCACTCCATGTTCTAAAATTTAATTAGAGTCAAGAAGAATTTTGTATTGAAGTAGTTTGAAATCCCAGTTTCTTGGTTGGATCACAGTGATATTTTCTTTGGTTTTCATTACAGTTGATTGTGTGTTGTCTTTGAGCAGTAACCGTGTTTCTTTTCCCCCTCATTATATCATGTTTCGCTCAATACAAACCCCTCGCATATCCCATGACCTTTTGTTCACCCCCTGCTCATTGAAAACAATTAAAAATTTTGTATGGATTGGATTGCATGAGTCTGATATGTTGCTGAGCCAAAGTCTATTTCATATTTTTAAGGAGTTGTCATGTATGGTTGTAAAGGAATATTTGTTAATCAATCATGCATGCAGGGATGAGCTTCTTCAGCCGAGGTAGCCATGGCAGAGGCAACCAAGGGAGAGGTAATTGGAACAGAGGCCCAAGAAGGCTAAGACTCTCCATAGATGTTGATGCTGACTCACAAGAGTTAGGCCAATTGTTTCATGCCAGATTTTTCAATTGGATTGGGCAAGGAGTGGTCCAAAGTAGGCCTAAAAGGCCTCCTTTCCAAGCTCCACAAGCCCCTAGTATTCCCGTGCCCCCTCATGTTTCATTGCAACCCGAGGTTCCCGAAAACGACGGATGGCAAGAGATTTTCCACTCGCCAGTCTCCCAACATCGTGGATGGACCAATTTGTCCTTACCTGCTCCCCTGCCTATTAACCAGATTTCCCAAGCTGCACCTGTCCACTCACCAGTTCAGTCCTCTCATGCTAGAAAAAGGTTGAAAACCAAGGCCCACCATGCCCTTGACAAAGGAAAAGCCACTGCTACCCCTTCCTCACCCTCCAATGGCTCTAATAATTCCGTGTCTTCCCGGATGCATTTGAGGGATGATTGTTATCACGTGATAAATGAGATTAGGCCTAAAGGCTTAGCATAGCCAAAGGCAAATTTAGAAAAATTGAAGGGTGACAACAAAAATCAAGGAAAGATTGCATCTCAGAGTGGGAAATATGGTTTTTAAGTTTTTATGTTATTTATTGTTGATGACAGTTGACTTCAGAAGTTTTGGACAAGATGTTTTCTTTGGATATATGAGTAGTATATTTTTTGAAAATAATTTCAAATATCTTGAGATAAATTGTCAAATGTTAAAGTGATGATGACAGTCACAAGGAGGGGTGTTTTTCTTAACTAACTAGCATGTTATGATTGTTAAGAGCTAAAGGAATTCAAAAGGGGTCCCACCTACTAGTTATTATTTATTTATAACCCTTATTATGATTATTACTTTTCCCCGTAACTAAAAAGTTGGTTGAGTCTTTTAATTAACTTAACTAATG
The DNA here is from genome assembly GCA_009831015.1 of Picea engelmannii. Lineage (NCBI taxonomy): Eukaryota > Viridiplantae > Streptophyta > Pinopsida > Pinales > Pinaceae > Picea > Picea engelmannii. The sequence goes on along the minus strand of WSFP011396021.1, from coordinate 12,705 downwards.
AGGTGGTTCAACTAGTTCAATCAGTTATAATTTGATTAAAGGAAAAAGTAAAGGGAGGAAAAAGAGGAGGATAGAAGGAGAAGCAGACTAAGGTTTTCTCTTTGAGTTTATGTTGAGATAGTTTAGTTTTCATTCATTTCTTAATTTATCACAAGGCTAATTCTTTTTTATGATAGCAGGGTCTTATTGTAGACAACAAGATTCAAGGATGAATTACATCATTCAGAAACTTGTTGTTGGCCCTTGGGTACGAAAGTAAGCAAAGATCAAGGCAAAAAGGAAGAAATGCGAACTGCGTGGAAGACACAGTGACTGTTACTGGGTCGAAGTGAGCAAAAGAGAAGAAAAGATGGAGCGAAGTCCGAGAAAGCAAGTCGTTGGATGAGGAGATCGAGGATGATAGATCAGCAAGGAAGAAGGATCATGGAAAACTCAGCAAGCTGGAAAATCCATTGTTGGATGCTTTGGAGCACTGCGCTGGAAGGAAGGAAAGACAGGTTGGCGAATCCCTGAAAATGCGGGTCAAGTTGACCTAGGGTTTTAGACACCTAGGGTTTTGGTATCAAGGGATTTGACACCTAGGTTTCGACCTAAGGTTTTCGGTGAGATATTGTAATGTATAAATAAGAACCTAGATGAGGAAATGAGGTTGTTGTCATTATTGTTGTTGTTGTTGTGGGTTAGTGTTGTTACTGTTAGAAGAGATTGTGTTGTGAGGAGAGATTGCTATTGAGAGAGAAGTATAGTATCGTGAGAGAAGTCTATGTTGTAAGATATTCAGTTGGGTGCGAAGACCAACCCTGCAACTGGGTGTGCAGGGAAGGGAGAAAGAGAGAGAAGAAGAGAAGATCTGCTAGCTAAGAGTGCATATAAGAACTGTATGCTTCATCTTAATATATTATAAAGCATAGTTTTGTGGACGTAGCCCTAGAGAGAGGGTGAACCACGTATATCTTGTGTCATGTGTGATTGATGCTCTATTCTTTGTTATTCAAGACACTGCTATTATGATAATGTGTTAGATCTGATAGATATAACTTGCACAGTAGGTTGTAAGAAGATAAAGAATACTATATTGTTGTGTGTTGGTTGTTGTGAATCCACTTTGCATTCCTTCTAGTTGTAGACATCTTTGTCCTACAACCCCCTCATAGCTACTTCGAGTGAGACTGCATCTTCCTCATAGGTGTTGTCGAAAGGGCCAGTAGTTAGGGCTTGTTGGTGTACTCTAGGAGATGAACCCTGGGTCTGCCCTTGTCCAACACTTGTTTTTCAGAGGTGTTGATCTATCTTTGATAGTCTGTGTAGACTTGTCTGTTTGTGAATTATTTTTCATGATTGAAAAATGATATTGTGTAGAGTCGAGTGGGAAGCAATCTGTGGCAAGCTGATCCAACTTTTAGAGTTCAGTTTTTGATTTTCTGTCGGAGGTCCTTTTGTATATTCCATCGGGGATGTCTAAGTTTGACTTTGGTTTGAAATTTATGCATGAAATTTTGTAAAAAGAATGACTCTTTGGTGAATTTGAATGAAATAAAGGATTGATTTATGTCTCATCTGTCTTAATTATCATCTTGGTTTCTTTACTTTTGTCTCTACATTTATTTCAACAACTATTATATTAAGAAAATCACATTAAAAAGAATTTTCCAACAAGCTTTTATTTGTAAAAAAGACTAGCCTAAGCACTTGTAATCAATACTTGTGAGTTAGGATTTTATTTTTGATGGCTATAAACATAGGGTGACATTCCCATCTATTTTGTTTTAGCCAAGAAATATCTGAAAATGCTTGAGTAAGATCATTTCATATCTTTTCCTCAACATTTATTTGGCGACCATATCGGGGAGATCTTCAATATCTCTCTGGTTAATTTTTATACTCGATTTTCATCGATACATCTATTTTTATGATATTGATTCTTTGACTATTTTATTTCATAATGACTGTGCTTATTGCAAGGCAGCCCAATATTGAGCTCGGTCTTCCAAATCAGACCAACATTGCTTTGAATCTGTTTAACACCATTTTAGACACTGCCAATACCCCTGCTGAGCTTAATCATTCATGGGCAACAATTGAACGAGATATTAGTGCCCAAGAACACTGGGAAGCTAGACATAGACAACCTAGAAATCAACAACAACCTTCTTGTTTCTTCAATTTTGGCCTTTCTTTCATGTCCTTAGACTCTCGTGTTTCTAGGAGAAGAAGAGGCTTATCACCTAAAATTAATCCTATTGCTGAAATAGAAAGAAGAAATGTTGTGTTATTCGCCCAACAAGGTTCTCTAAGGAGAAATTTGTCTTATTCATCCAATTCGTCTTTCTTTCCCTCATCTATCATCCACAAGATGGCATCTAGTGGTAGCTCCGGTGGCACTGGAAGTGCTTCCTCTTCTGAGTATTCATCTTTGTCAGTGATTGGTAGCTTATATAGCCATCATATCCCTGTCCAATCTACCGCAAACCCCACCAAAGTTATTAAAAAGTATGGGCTTTTTCAGTTTGAAGAAGATGCCACAACCACACCATGGCATGTGTCCTCTCCTCTTAACTTAGCACCTGCTACTCGTCCACTTCCTAAGTTCGAGGAGAATCTTCCTAAGTTCTCTAGAAATAAAACTGTCACTACAAACAAACACTTGGTGGCATTTTCTAATGCTTGTCATAACATAGGAGCCAATGAGAATGATACTTGTATGCGCTTATTTGTCAATTCCTTGGAAGGAAAGGCTGCAGCCGATTTCTTTGACCTTCCTCCTAAGATTTGGTATACTTGGGAGGAGTTAATCTATTGGTTCAAATCCACTTATGGGAAATCTAAAAGCCCGGCCGAGAAGTTACGAGAATATAATAACGTCACCTATAAGGATGGTGAGACCATCAAGTCTTTCAACTTGCATTTCACTAAGCTATACGATCAGATACCTGAACTCATTCGACCTCAGAACCAAGCCGCTTTCATGCATTACTACAATGCATTACCTTCCCCCTACCGTCATAGGCTTGAAGAAAAATCCACTGATAATATCGGTTCCGCTCTGCATACTTGTTCATAGTATGAAGAACAACTTGAAAGAATAGGTCTTCCCTAAGGAGAATCAGTTAGACAGACAGACATGTACGCCCTTTTACAACTAGTACAAGATATGAAAATTTGTATGATAACATACGAGCGGAAAGGAGTTTTCTCACCTCTCACCCCTGGAGCATCATCCTCTTCTACACCCCCCTTTAGAAGTCCAATTGAGAATAATTTTCAGCCTAAAGCTATCCTGCCTCGAAGTTGGTGTAACTTCTGCGAGGAACACCATGAGGAAGCTACATGTGAGGTAAGGAAGAGTGCCATAGATAATATATTTGGTAAAAGAACAAAAACTACTATCGTTGTCCTAGATTTTGCAGAGCCAGAAGATGTCATGATCATCAATACCAATAACAAAGCCTCTGCTCCCAAGGGCAAATTTGATCCTCCCCACAATTCTTCTAGCCCAAGCTCAACCTCACTCTCCGCTACTGTGAAGGTTCCTAAGGTTACTGATAGTCAAGGAACTACTTCTCCTCTCCCCTCTTCAAAATACAATATTTTGAACCAGTTGGCCAACATCAAAGCATATGCAACCCTTTTGGACATGGTTGTCTTCCCTGAACAACAGATGCATCTGAAACAATTCATGGAAGGAAAATATTCCATTGTAGACAACCTCTCTGAAGAGATAAACGAAGAGGATTCATCTGTAAATAAAGTAGGTGTACATAACTTTAGATGCCATGTAAAAAATCCCCCTTTTTATATTTCTGTAAAGATTATGGATAAGATTTCCCATTGTTGCCTCATTGATGGTGGTTCGGGCCCAAGTGTGATGTCGAGTATTATTATGGAAGAGCTAGGATTGTCTTGTACAAATGAAAACTCCAGAAGCATGCTCTCCTATAATAGCCTACAAAAAACGACCATAGGTGAGATTAAATATGTAACCTTATTTTTATGTGCATGCCCTGAAATAAGGACAACCCTTAGTATTCAGGTAATCGATATGCCGGTAAGAAATTACTCAATTATCTTGGGAAGAGATTGGAAAGCCTTAACAGGTGGATATCTCTCACTCGACGACACACATTTATCCATTCCTTAGAATGGTAAGAACATTATAGTCCTTATAGAGGGAAGGATTTCACCCTACATAGAGAATGTTCCACAACCTATTGTAAATTATATTGAGGAGGACCTAGGATTATATTCCATCTTTGCTGAGGAGGATAATATTCCTTTGGGAAAAATCAATTTAGATAATGATATGTGGCACATGAACTTTGATGGTTCACGCTCAGACGAAGGTAATAGGGTTGGCATTATCTTGGTTTCCCCTATAGGGACAATTCATAATTTGTCTTACAGGTTGGAGTTTGCTTGTACAAACAATGTCACTGATTTGAAGCTTTATTATTAGGCATTGAAAACGCCTATAATATCGGTTGTGGTCACCTTTCAATTTTTGGATATTCTAAGCTTGTTGTGAACCTGGTATGTAAAATATACTCTCCTAGCAGCTGATGGAACAATATACCCAAACTGTTTGGGCACTTATCTCGAACTTATTATCTTTCAACATCACTCATGTTAAGAGGGAGTTGAATTCAATGGCTGAACGGTTAACTGTCCTTGCAATTTCTCCTAATCAGCAACCTTTGCCTCACAGGCCTGATTGTTATTTTTGATCTCTATATCGTCCACATATCCATGACAATGTAGAATCTTGGCAGGCCCTCCCAAATGATGAGAGTGTTTGTGCTCTCATTAAAGATGAACCTCTTAAGCCCAAGGAAATTATATCCATAGAAGACAACAAGTTTCCTAAGGGCCTGACTCCTCTTGTGGGTTTGTTTTCATCGAGTGATGTAGGCAATAAAGAAAAACAGAAAGAAGAGGAGTTAAGAAAGAAGGTGGGTGAAACCATCTCCTTGAACATTGGGACATTCGAATATTCAAAGAATGTTAAAATGAACTTCCAATGTCCCGATAAAGATGAAATGAGGTTTGCCAAACTACTTGTTGGATTTCAAGATGTTTTTGCTTGGTATTATGAGGATCTTCATGGTTTTGATCCTGGTCTTACACAACAGACTATCCTTATCAAGGAAAGCATGAAACCAACTAGGCAAAAACAAGGACCTATTAACTCTGCATTTAAAGCAACTTTTCAAAGGGAGTTGGAAAATTTCCTAAAGGATGGGATTATTTTTCCAGTCTACTCTGAATGGGTTTCCAATTGGGTAACTGTTTCGAAGACCACTGATCATATTAGAACCTGCATTAGTTTTCGCACTTTCAGTCAAGCTATTATGAGAAATCCTTTTCCTCCCCTTAATATGAAAATGATTCTGCATCAGTTTGTAAGGTCACAGAAGAGGCCCTTACTTGAAATTTTTTTGGGTTACAGTAAAATCAATGGAAAAGGGGCATATGTTCACAAAACCACTCTTATAACAAATTGGGGTACCATGACCTATAAATGCTTGTTTTCTAGCTTACCTGATGCAAGTACCGCTTTCAAAATACCTATACACACAACTCTTGATGAATTGATCAGTACCCATATCTACCTTGATGATCTATTCATATATGTTAAGAGGCTAATGATCACTTCGGAGTTCCAAGTGTTATTTCTAGGTCCTTTCAAAATTTCTTTTGTCCTGGACACTAATTCTTACATTCCAAAGGATTTACAAGAGCAATTGTTTTCCTGCAGCACTAATGGTTCTCATTTGAAACATTATGAGGGACTGATGTGAAAAGTTCTAATGTTGTTCAAATTTTCTGTATACTAGTAGTCTAGCTCTACTTTCAATTTTGCACTTCTCTTTTATGCTTTACAGTAGTTTGACTTCTGCTTTCTATGTTGAAAAATTTCTTGCTGCTTTTTCATTTCTGTCATTTTATTGTTGTTGTTTTAAACTTACAATTTTTTTCTGTCATGTTTTAGTTTCCTACCATATTTTAGTTAATTTGGTCAAAATAAGGTGTTGGATCAGTTCTGCCACAATGACACTCTTGCAAGATTTTGTTGGTCAATAACAATCAAGCTTACACAACTGCTACGATGTTTTCCCTCATAAAACACTTGGATTTGTTATTTGCTTTCGCCATTGTTTTATAAAGAGATTGGTTATCTCCCGCTTTTGCTTTCCATTTCTTCATCCATTTAATAAATAAAGAGCAAGTCTATTAATTTCTCTCCTTGAAGTAAATTGTAAAATCTGGTTGAATGATCATGCATACAGGGATAACCCCCCTCATACTTAACACTTTTCATGAGTTATTCCCAAATTCCCGATCATTTTTCCATTAAATCCACTCACTTCCCCCTGTTACATGATCACTCTAGTTATATCTTCTTGACCTGTTGTTCTTGGTCTGCGAGACCATGAGTTCTGAGTTCTAAATCCGTTGAAAACAAATTTCTCTGTGGATTTTCCCGTTTGTTGATGATTAAAATCACAACGAGGTTTTTTATCTGCAAAGTATTGCTAAAGCCTATTATTATAAGCTAACAATATAAATAATACTAGTAGGTGGGACCCCCTAGTAGATTCGAAGATCAAGTCTAGTTCTTATTTCATGGTTATGATGTTTTTCGACACTGCTTACATCATTGATGAAATCTGAGTTTTATTGGAAATGAATAAGGCATGTTATGTGTGGGTTCTAATTGCAACAATTGGATGATGGATAAGTCATGTTATGTGTTTTTTATACTGCTCTAGGCTCAAATTTTATGTTACAATGACCTATGTTATCCATTGTTATCATTGCTATCTGTTCTTGGATCCATTACTGGGACACTTGCACAATAGACATGTTAGTAATAATATATAAGAGAAGTGGAAAAGAAATAAAAGCAATGTACCAAAATGCAAAAGGAAGGAACTAGACTATGATAATATACTACTCTACATGCATTGAAATTGAAATGATCGTTGATAATCCTAGCTAACAATTTAATAGCTATGTGATTTATTGAGTTATACAAAGACATGGTTAATATGCATTATCGTATAGTTGGAAATGGTAAGATATGATGTGGGTGGCGTGTTTGACAAGTGATAGATGCCAATTCCAATGCATGGTTTAATTGAATGGTTAATGGATTAATGGGTTGGTGTGTACTGAGGAATTGAATGACTGGGGGGTGGAGGCGACATGCATTTACTGCATGTCACCCTTACTCCTTCCACTGTCTGCCACCCTAGTCGGGATATTGTTCAACTGTTTTTGCTGTGGTTAGGCTCCGACTTTCAAGCAGAGGAAGAACCGCTCAACCAACTCACGTTTTAAGGTGCTTTTGGTTACATGTATGCCTTTTCTCCATCCATGAATTTGCTCTGGTTATGAAATAGATATTGGCTCAGATGTATGGGTTTGTGCTTTCCTTAAGTATGGAAACTGTGTAAATTTATGGAATAAATCGTTGGTGGTTTTCACTGCAATAATGTTTGAAGTCACAGTGTTATTGGTCGTTTTGAGTGTTAGCAGCCATAAAGGGTCCTTGGCATCCTTGCTAGTTTTAGTTGGAGGGTTTCATTTGGTCAAGAGTGGCTGGATGTCTTCACGCATTCGTATCACCATACTCAGTCTTTGGTTGTTATGGGGTTTACTGGTTTTGAAACGCCTTGTGTCACTGCGCATTGTTTCACTTGGGTATGGGTTGTTCATGTTACTAAGGGTTGCACAATGGGTTATATTGATTCTTCTGAGCTTTGTTTCATCTCAGCGTTGTTAGTTGGTTGGCTTGGAGAGCCACGAGGGTTATAACCTGCGTGTGATAAGTATTATTACAAGGCCAAAATGGAGCCTTGCTCCTCTGTTCATAGTCTCTCCTATCACGGGAATTGTCACCCTGTCTACGAAGTCAATTGTGGTATACCATGTGTGTGCACCATTGGTCTCAAAGGTTTTCACCGATGAGAGGAGTCAAATCTAGTCTCCCTATGTTGGTCCACAGAGAAAACCCTTGATTTCTAAAGCCGGAGTGTTGATAGAGGGGACTGTTATGGCCTGTCGGGTATACTGTTGGTTGTTATGGATTGGTGGTGTATTGTCAACAGAGTTTGATTACTGGCTCGCCCCATTGATTATGTTGACAGTGGTGTTGTTTTTGGTATCTAGTCACTGCATTTGTTATTATAATCGAATGGATAAGCTCAGCATGGTTAATTGGATGATTGGCTAAATCGAATACACAGTCGCTGTCTTTTACATTGTGGTTATTGAATTGATAACCCAACACTATTTTTAATTGATTAAGTCACAACATTGCTTCGTGTGTGATGCGTGGGTATGTGTGGCGTTCCTACATCATGATAAGTTGAGTTAATGAATGCTGTGACTGGTGTTTAAATTGTCGAATGGGACTATTGCAATCGTGGTAATCATGGCATGGCCATCCACTGTATATGTTATGGGTATAATTTTGATTGCGCCTTCAGAGAGGGTCACGGGTTTTTAAACAATATGGTTTTGTTTATATCAATTTGTGAGACGAGATTGGGCATACTGTTGCTGCCTCGTTGTATTGGGTTGATAGCCCAACATTGTGGATGTTCAGACTCAAAATAGTTAGTCATGTTAGTCACAGAAATGATCTCACATTTGGTTGAGTGGTTTGTATACCCCACAATGTCATATGAATGGAAATGGCAATTGTTGTTTGTGTGTTTAATGTCAAGTCAAGATGTTTGCAATTAAAATATGGATCGTTGTGTTTGACTGTCTATTATGTATGTTGAATGAATATCATACATCTTAATAGAGATAGGCACGGGTGCAGTGGAAGTATGGTCTCATTACAATTTTGTTGTTAGATGGATTTTAGGGATAAAATCGTGCATGCTTTTATGCCTGTGTTGATGGAAAGTGGTTGACTTTGATGCTGAACAGAGTGGAAATAAGTGACTGTTTATTCATTTGGGAATTGTTTTAAGATATTAAATGGATAAATGAGAAGAAACAGAGCTCCTCTATGGCTTGCTGTGGAATGCATATTGTCTTGTTTTTATGACACTGTGTTATATATTTTATTACAAATAGTGAGCAGGTTAATGTACAGAATCGATTGAGTATTTTACATAGTATTTGATTTTTTTTATCACACTGATTATTTGGTTGGTGTTATTTCCTTTTACAGAATGGTTTTATGGATTACTTAATTAGTTTTATGAACAATATATGCTCTCTTTCCCTACCATTATATCACTTTTCACTAATTACCAACCCATCACCTTCACACACTCATTTTTCACTCCATGTTCTAAAATTTAATTACAGTCAAGAAGAATTTTGTATTGAAGCAGTTTGAAATCGTAGTTTCTTGGTTGGATCACAGTGATATTTTCTTTGGTTTGCATTACAATTGATTGTATGTTTTCTTTGAGCAGTAACCGTGTTTCTTTTCCCCCTCATTATATCATGTTTCTCTCAATACAAACCCCTCACATATCCTAGGACCTTTTGTTCACCCCCTTCTCATTGACAACAGTTAAACAATTTGTATGGATTGGATTGCATGAGTCTCATTTGTTGATGAGCCAAAGTCTATTTCATATTTTTAAGGAGTTGTCATGTATGGTTGTAAAGGAATATTTTCTAATCAATCATGCATGCAAAACTGAGCTTCTTCAGTTGAGGTAGCCATGGCAGAGGCAACCGAGGTAGAGGTAATTGGAACAGAGGCCCAAGAAGGCCAATTTTCTCCATACACTTTGACGTTGACTCACAAGAGTTAGGCCAGTTGTTTCATGATTGATTTTTCAATTGTATTGGGAAAGGAGTGGTCGAACCTAGGCCTGAAAGGCCTCCTTTCCAAGCTCCACAATGTTGATGAATGCAACTATGTGAGACATTCTCCAGCTTACAAACCTATGAGGTGTGGATTGTTGCAGCTATGAGAAGTCTTTCTCTCAGCTTACAAACCTGAGAGAAATCCCCTAACAAGGGTACATGGTTCCTGCCTGAGACATAGCTAGGAACGTAGAGATGACCTCCTCCATTCAGAGAGTTGAGAAGAAATCCAGATGATTATCCAGTGGAAAAACAATCTGTTGAGTTAGGACGTGCATGTGGTTGAGCACAAGGTGAACGTGTGAAATCCCAAAGTGTTGGGTGCATCATCATGATAACATAAATGAAGATGATGTATTAGCCTCCTCTAAGCAACAGAGTTAATGAGAAGACTCTAGATGATTCTCCTATCGGTGGTAGAGGGAAATAAAATCTGTAGAGTGGACGTGCCTATGGACGAGCACAGGTGAACGTGTAAAGACCTGGTTCTTCTGTGTAATGCAATTAATCAGAGCTATGACATCCCCATGGATGTGACCCTAGTGGATGAGCACTAGTGGGTGTATCAAATCCTTTTCTATATACTGTTCAAGAGTCAGACCTACCTGTAACCCTAATTGTTATGTAAAGGGTACAGGTCGGCCCCACCTTAATATGTTTAATATTAAATGTAAAAGATAATTAATATTAATATTAATATTAATTATTATAATAATGATAATAATATATTTGACTTAAGAGAGGTCAACCCTGTTGAGCCAATAGACGCCTTTGTTGATTGGTCAACTAGTCTAGTATAAGTAATAGATGATTCTCCATTGTAGAATCATATCTTTCTTGTGTGTTTGGAAACTACAACAAATAATCTACTTGGAAAAGGTGAGCACCTCTCTTGGGCGCTAGTCTTCTAGGGCTTAAGCACCCTCTTGTGTGCTAGGTCATTCTTGGTGGTGAAGGTATTTCTCTTGAAGAATATAGCAAAGTATTTGGCTGGGTTTTCTTCCCTTGTTGAGAAGGGTTTCCCATGATACTTCTTGTGTTCTTGTGCATGGTGTTTCATCTTGTGATTTTCTATGCTGCAACATTCTTGTTTATGGTTAAGACATGATAAAATGAAATGAAATACATGCTTAACCTAGATTATTGAAAATTCATCATGGTATTAGAGCATAGGTCTTGAATATCCCATTGCACAAGCTTTTTCTAGCTCCTTCACTCTCACATTTGCAGAAACTGTACAAACCTTCTAGGGTTTCTAGAAAATCCGTACGACCTCCTTTTCTGAGAGCTTTCACCACTCAAAACTTGGATGCTTGGGCTGAAAAAGACATATAAGGGTGCAACCTCCTTCAATGTACCTCCATCAAGTCTCAGATCTAAATTCCAGGCATTTCAAAATTTTGACCCTAAGGGTTTCTAGGGTTTCATCAAAATTATGCAGAAAATTCTGAATTGTATTTCTTAGAATTTCTTGAAGAAGCTCCACAAAAGCTATCATATTTATTAAAGGCTTATTGCTGGCAGTCATAAGCCCAACAAAACCTAAACGTGCTAGCTTATCCTATCCATTAGGTTTTCTAGCCTAGTTGACAAGGGTTTGTGAAGATGAGAAAATTCATGATGGGAAGCAAGCTCAGTACAAAAATCTAAAGCAATGAAGACATCAACATCTCAACACTCTCAGGTATGGTTTCTATCAATGAAAATACTTGGATAATTGACAGTGGTGCCTCCAGGCACATGACCGGTATCAGAAATCATCTAACACACTTCATTGAGAAAGAGACACATCTACATGTTGTCCTTGGAGATGATGCTAGATATAATGTGAGAGGAGTTGGAACTTCCACCTTCCAACTAGATTCATATATGCATCCCAAACTAGAAGAAGTTCTATATGTACCAGGAATGAAGAGAAACCTTGTCTCTATTTCGGCCCTTGAAGACAAAGGTTACAAAATTACTTTTTCAAAAGGAAGAGTCCTTGCATGGCACATAGAATCTCATATCAGCTCTTCCAAATTAATTGGTGTCAGAGAAAACAACTTATACAAGTTGACTATCAAACCAATTCAATCCTTACTACATGACACTATCATCTTGAGTGAGTTATGGCATAGAAGACTTGCTCACATTCATTATAGAGCTCTTCCAACTCTAGGGAAAATGGTAACAAGTCTACCAGATATCCAGATCCAGCATAAAGGTGTTTGTAAAGGTTGTGCTCTTGGTAAAAATTTCAATGGATCATTTTCTAAGAGTGATAACCGATCTAAGGAAATATTTGAATTGATACATTCATATGTCTGGGGGCCAATGATTGTTGCATCCTTAAATGGGTACTTGTACTATGTACTCTTCATAGATGATCACTCCAGGAAAACTTGGATTTAATTTCTGAAGAACAAGGATGGAGTCCTTGCTAAGTTTCAAGAATTCAAAGCTCAGGTTGAAAACCTGATCAAAAGAAAAATCAAAGCATTGAGATTAGACAATGGATGAGAATACACCTCAAAAGAATTTATCAGTTTTTGTATTGAAGTAGGGATCAAGAGGGAGGTCACAGTTTCGTACAATCCTCAACAAAATGGGTTTACTGAAAGGAAGAACATAACTATCATTGAGGCAACTAAAGAAATGATACATGATCAAGGTCTACCCATGACTCTATGGGCAGAAGCATGTATGCCATCAATATATGTTCAAAACCATAGTCCTCATCATATCCTGAAGAAAATTACTCCAGAAGAAGCATTCACCAAAGTGAATCCTGAGATCTGACACTTCAAAATATTTGGATGTCCAGTGTACTTTCATGTACCCAAAGAAAAGAGATCAAAACTAGAACCTTCAGGAAGAAAGGGT
>WSFP011396004.1:0-27310 GCA_009831015.1 Picea engelmannii | reverse complement strand
GTGTAAACAACTAGAAGTCATGATAACATTACCATGCATTCCAAAAGGAGTGACAATTCTACCTAATATTGTAGGATGTGTAGAAAAAATAAGGTATTCAGGCCATGACGTAGTAGATAAAGACAAATTTCAGGAATTGGATCCGTAGGTATACATGGAAATAAAAGGGATCAATGTGACATGAGTACCAATACTTGAACCAAAGTAATGGATAATAGATTTATACAACACAAGGATAATGGACTTCGTACATATCCCTCATTTTGGATGTGGAAAGGAAGTGAATAATTACATCAAAAAATTATTGGAGTTAGTACATGGAGGTATTTTATGGTTAGACAAGCCCGTATTCATTGATGTAGACCTAATTAGGTAGATCACGAGTCTTCCCACTAGTGGTGAGAAACCTGAATAATATATGGATGATAAAACTAAGAAGAAGACCCTGGCAGAGGAAATGAAGAAAACATATGGCACAGTGAGAGGGTCTAGGGGAATTGTGATTAATAGGATCAATGAACCTACAAAAAGGCTGGAAATGAAGCTAGTGGAATATAAGTTTCTAAAAAAGTTTCGTAAGGAGGAGGCTCCATTAGGGGTGATCGTAGTAGTCACGTAGTGCGTGAAGGGGACTCTACTTAGTTGTAGTCCATATGTAGTGAAATTATTTATGGATGACTGCAAATATGCACAAGACATGGGGATAGATTTTCATTACTCATGGTTGATGATACTCATAACACTCGTAGGATGGAGGCACCCCAAATTTAGCATTTTTTTTTGAAGGATAGGAAAGTGTTTCATATTAGAGTAAGTAGCACTGTGGCACACCTCAACCACAAAATAAAGGAAGGCTAACTCGAGCATATTTGAGATTTACTTGGAGGAGATACAGGAAAAGGTGGAAGAGACATGGATAATCCCACCAGAAGTGGTGGAGGATCACAAGAAGATAGCCTATTTTTAGGTCTCAAGACACAATGTATGAATCTAGGACAAAAGGGATCCAAAGATGAAATTCTTGAATATAAGGTATTGCATCACTAGAGAGTAATTTCAATGGTCCGTGAAGGACTATCTAGATGAGTGGAAAGTAAAAATGACATCAAAGAAGGGACATAAAGGGAAACAACCAGTAGAAGCAAGCACATGACAAAAAACCAAGAGTTCGACAAAAAACACCAGGAAAGTTGCAGAGTGCACAAAGGATAGTGCAGGAGGTGTGATAGTAAGAAAACCAATATAGTAGAAAAACATTCCAAATCCACCTACATAGGATAAAATTTGCATCAAAGCCACCAACAAAAGAGAACAACCGAAGAATAAAACTAATGAAAGAACACAAAAGGAAACAACGATTCTGACATAGGATGATACATCACAGATATATAGATACCTACAAATTCATCACAGATAGAGACTCTACCATAGAAGAGACCCGTGTCGCATGAAGGAGGAAAGAGAAAAAATATGAAGGCGCATAAAGATGTCTAGAAATTTATTGTAACATAAGATGATGCAAAGATGGTGGCAAAAAAAGTCCAAGACCGCGTAGCAGACTCCTGGGATGAAATGGTGAAGAAAATAGAGGAATTGATAAAGAGATTATCAGAAATGAAGGAAAGATTGGTGCAACTTCACCTGAGCGAAATACAACAGAAATAAAAGGTGCAACCACAACATATTGTTCAGGAAAAGGTAGTGCCAACACAAGAAACATTACAGATCATAGCGTCAGAGAGTGATATTTTTCCTTTCACTCAAGATATGATGTAGTTAGAATAGGAGACAACACATAAAAAACTAATGGAGATAGATCATTTTCACTTGGATTTTCCCAATATCCCCATGAAATCATTGTACAAATTTCAAGTTAGTGTCACACAAGAAGTCCAACATAGAGAAGGCGCAGATGCAATGGAGTTACAAATAGATAAGGATATCAATAACACATTGAACATAAATTTCAAGGAAATATAGGCTGAGAAGGACCAAGTAAAGAAGTGCATTGGCTAGATAGAGGAGTGCATTGAAGAAGTCTTTAAGTCAAATCCAGACAATGCATAATAAGGGACACACTTACAGACTGAGGAGAAAATTGGGAAGATCGTGGAAGTGTTGGAAGATTACAAGAGTCATATAACAGAGTTGATGGAATAGTTGAACCAAAGAAAACCACCATAGGTGGGATCATAGAGAGTAAGAGGATATAGGGAACATAAAGGAAATGGCATAATGTTAATAATATTGCATACTTATATGAGAAAAGTGCACAACTTTGGACAAGTCTGTAAGAAGATGAAAAGTTGCAGGCACTAGAAAAAAAGAAGGAAAACGTCAATTCAACTTTGTAGAGTTGAAGAAGAAGAAAGAGGATATGAACATTTAGGAGGGTCTCAGGAGCATGCAAGAGCTCAAAAATTTACAAGAAAAGTTAAAAATTGTGTAGACATAGAAGAAGATGAGTGAGGCTCAACTGGAGCCACTACAGGAACATGCAAAGAAGATATTAATAGAAATGGATGCAACCAAGGGCTAGATGGAAGTTCTTAAGTTGGAGGCTGAAGAGATGATGAGGGAGTCTATCATAGCATAGAATGTAGAGTTTGTTGTAGAGAAGGGAGCACAGGTGAAAACGTGTGTTGGAGAAATGTCAGGAAGTTTCCAAGAATTGGAGAAATCAGTGTAGGAGGCACTTACTGCCTGAGTGGCTCAGGATGAGCCATGGGTTAGTGTTGGGGCCTATTGGAGTAGGTTATTTTTGGATCAAATTCGAAGGAAAGAGTGCATTAAACAGGGATGAAATATAAGGAATGGACCAACGAAGCAGCACACAAGAAGGAAAAGAAAGCAGTGCATAAAAAATAAAGGAAAATCAACCCAACATAAATGTGGATTAGAGTACAAAGGAAGTTAGAATGTGGACAAGTTGAGTCCACTTAGATTTAGGGTTTTGGTAGTCAATGTAAAGGGTTTTTACCCATGTTCTTGTATAAATATGATGTATGAGGTAGATAGGGGGATCAACATTTTTTAGTATATTGAGAGGTCCATTTGAGAACAATTCTGAACTTTGAGTCGCAATAATAGCTTTGTTTAGCTATGGAGGTCATATGGAGTCAATTTTGAGATGTATCGATTGTATCTGAGGGTCCGGTCACAACATGTGGAGGTTGGTGTGACACTAATCAACCTCACAGAGTATGACAAACATTTGATGTTATGCATGCACCACCTGATTTTGACGAATAATAGTAATAAACACAAGATCTTTGTGAAAGTAGCCTAGGGGGATTAACCATGGTAAAAATGTTGTCTCTCTGTGTGATTATCTTATGTGTTTCTTTGATATAATTTTGTGTTGAATGGATCCATGAATTTAGTGAGATTTGTTTACAACGCACAATATAATAGTATGATGTTTTCTATAGAATGAGTGTTATTGAATCGATAAAATAATATATCTAATGAATGATGGTATGGTAGAATGTATTTTGAATTAGAAGAATTCTAATATGACTAAAATTCCCACAAGTTCCATCCCTTCCATGATTGTAGACACTTTCTTCATGAAATCACCCATAATCCATATAAGGTGAGACTATGTTGTGCATTCTATGCATAGTGTTTCCTTTTGTTTTACCATAGGGGTCGATGGTTACTAGGGTTTTAATGGAAAACTAAGGTAGAACCTGGGTCATCCCATACATCCAACAAGGATAATGTTTTCCTACCTTGGATTTTTTATTTTTGTGCTACCCTTTTCTTCTTTTGTGTGCTTTGTCGCTTTCCTTGTATTTTATGTTGGAATGGTTGATTGTCATGAAGGCCCAGCCTCTACTTTTTGTTTAGATTTTGGTACTTTCTTTGAGATCACTAGAACCTTCCATTCTTCAAGATAATCCTTCATATCACACTGCATTTCTCCCCCTGTGACATGGTATCTTAAGTGTAGAAGTTTTGTCTTAGGATCCGTCTTAGCCTGGATCCACATGTTATGCCTTGAAGCTTGAAAGTTTTCTATTCCTTGATTCTCTTTCACAACTTCCAATGGTATTCTCCATGTGTTTTCCAGCTTCTCCTGCATATCATCATAGAGCATGGAGAAAACGCTAGAATTCACCTTCCTTTTCTTTGGATTTTAAGTATGCCATAATGATGTATATTTTGTTGCGTGGAATTTCCCTAGCCTCTGGTAAAATCTATTATATTTTGGTTATCCCCATCCAACCAATGTTATCAATATGATTGTCCATGAATAATAAAATTTTGAACCTAGATCATGCACATCCTTGTAATCCACCATAAACAAATTTAGTAGATATGGAACCTAGCTAAGTAGACTCCCCTTTGCGCACTGCACAACTGCTACTATTACTCCTATAGGGGATTCGTCCTTGTGACATTTTCTCAAAAGTTTGCATGCCATCATGTTTGTTACAAACTTAGTTGTTGGTTTATTTATCTGTCTAATAATAATTCCCTAGGATCCTTTGTTAATCCCATATTTATTATTTATATCATCTTCTATGGATTTTTCTTTATATTTTTCATCCATGTATTCCTCTGGTTTTTATCCATCTGTTGGTAATCCTATGATTTTCATAATTAAGTCCACATCTATGGATATAGGCCTATCCATCCATAAGATTCCTCCATGTACCAGTGTCAGTAGTTGTTTGGCACATGCATTCACATCCTTTTATCTTCCAAAGTGAGGAATCTCCAACAAGTTCATAATTATTATGTTATATAGCCATATAATCCATTGTTTTGGCACCAAAATGGGATCTGTTGATGGATCTAGTCCTTTACTTTCCATGTGGATTTGCAGCGTGAACTTAGGAAACTTCCCCATATATGTAACATAATGTTCAACATACTTCATCTTATTCACACATCCTAACATGTCATAAAGTATCTTAACACCTTCATGTATCTATGGATATGACAATGTTAATTCCTTTTGCTTGCTGGGTGTTCTTGGTGCAACGGGTTTTCCCTAGTATTTTTCTTCCATACTGATGGACCTACCATTTCCACCTGGTTCTCTTCCTCATCCTGTTTAGTGTATGAGTTCTACTGGTATGTGATATCTTCAACCTGTACTTGTTCCCGCAATTTCTACGTTGCCTTTGTTGCGGGTTGCTTCCCTTCATCAAATTTTGTCTTCTCATGATCTTCCTCATTTAGTTGTTCTTGAGGTTTTTCTTTTCCTAACCCATTTTGTTTCACTCTTTTTTTTTTGTTCTATGGTTTTTGTTTCACTCTGTGGGTCGATATCCATTTCTTTTGTCATTGGATTTTGATGTTACTTCTCTTCTACAATTGTGGGACTAATTGGTTCAATGATTGGGGATGGAATGGCATCCATATCCACCACTCCTTCTAGATGGCCTACATTTACTTTGTTGGTTGTTGTGTCCTATGCAATGCTCACATAACTTTGTGTTTTTATAGTGACCCAGTTGGGATCTCCTAGCTTTGGTGGTGCCATTTTGTTAAATTATGAAAGGGGTTGTTTTGAATTGTTAGTAGACACATCAAAATCACATGCTCGCACTAAATTTTCTTCCTTATCTCTCGTTTTCACAAAGTAAAAATAAGTCTTCTCATTCATATTTTATTCTTTTATAGGTCACGTCATAAATTCTCTATTGAGCCACAATTTTTCAATCATCGCTTTTTCCTTTTTTGGACCATTTTTTTGTATCAGCGCGCTTCTTTTTCTTCCTGGTAACATATCTCTGGTGCACTTTGTATTCATTTTATTTCATACCACTTACTGTCTATTTCATTTTGTATACTCTAACTGGATGTTTTAACACTCATCCATCCATTTCATATTTTTTTATTTTTCTTACTTTTCCAATTTTTCCTTTCTTTTTCATATTCTACTATATATACTATGTACAATTGTAATTTTTTGCACTGCAACTACTAAGGGTTATTAGGTCAACTATTCCTATATAGTTATATTCGACTCCCATTAAATAATCCTTGAATATATATGCTAGATAGATCCTACAACTGTACATCACCTTCATCTGTGACATATTTTATCTCATATGTCCCTAGCCAATGCATTCTAAATTTCTATGGGTATTGTAAGTATTTGTTGTCATAGAGAAGAACTATATATCCTTCATTAAATTTTTTATTTTTAATCTGTCTTTCATGCCATTCTTTGTCTTTTTATTTATGTAGTTCCTGATGGAAACCAACCATAATCCTATCTTCTTCGAGTTCCATGAGTTGATACAATATTTCTTGGGCTCTGCCTCTTTATGTCATGTTTGTAATGGATGCAATATGCAGACACAGTATAAAATATTCTAAAGTAACTAATGCTTCTTGAACATACACAAATTTGAAAGGTTTCTTCCCTATAATTTTCTTGCATGTCATTCTATAGGCCCATAATATTGTTGGTATCTTCAGATCCCAATCATCAATGCTTACAATGTAAATTTTAGTTAGGGAATACTCCAATATTTTATTAAATGCTTCCATTGTTCCATTATATCAAGGATGGTATTAAAATCTTGTAATTCATTGTTCAAACAGGAAGTGTGTTGTAGTTTTTGCACTGCAATCTTTTACTGTTGTTGCTTCAACCCATCTGGTTAAATATTTTGTCGTTGTAATGATGTACCTTGCTCCTGATCTTCTAGTTGGTGGGTTGATCAGTCCTACAAACTGTATTTTCCATCTTTCAAACACTTTAAGAGTTACTTGAGGTTTTAGTGGAATATCATCCCTCCTTGATGGCTTTCCTACCCTCTGACAGACATCACACGTCTGGAAATACTCCTTTTCATCTTTAGAAACTATTGACCACCATAGTCCTACGTGTAGTATCTTCTTCAGAGTGGATTTTCCTGCATAATGTCCTCCAAATATTCCTTCATGTGATTCTTCTAAGTTGATAGAATGTTCATGTTCCATGACACATCTCCTTAGAATATTATCTACACCCATTTTATATAAATGTCCTGCAAGAAGTTCATAATTTGCAGCTCTAACCACCAACTTCTTATTTTGCGCATTGTTGTATTCCTTTGGAGCAAATCATGTACTCAAAAATTCAATGATATAATAACAATATTCATCACCAATATGCAGTGAAAAGAGTTGTGTACCAATAAATTGTCCTCTAAGTTTCATGGCTCCTCTCCATTAGTTATCCTGGACATATGATTTGGCCTTGCATTCAATCTTCCAAGTTTCACAACTACTTCAAAATAAAACTCTTAAAATAACAACAACCATATACATATTCTCCCCCCCAAAACTAGATTGTTGACCGGGTATTTGAGAGAAGAGTGATCTGTGAACATTTTAAAATGTTGTTTTAATAAATTATTTCTAAACTTTTATAATGCATACACCATATCCAAACCTTCTCTTTGTTGTATTATAATTTTGTTCTGACTCTGAGAGTTCCTACTTACAAATTCTATTGGGTGATCTATGTCACCTTCTCATGGTTATGCTAATACTTCTCTAAGTGATATTGAAGAGGAATTAACATGAACATGGAACTCTTTTGACCAGTCTAGAAACACCAGAATTGGTGATGCCACCATTTTCTCTTTTAATATGTCCAAAATCAGTTGGCACTCATCATTTCATTGAAACTTCATATCCTTCTTTAACATTTTCTTCATTAGCATAGTAATCTGTGCATATCTCTTTATGAACTTTCTATAGTATCCTGTATGACCTAGTGTAGCTCTTAATTGGCACACTAACTTAGGTGGTGGTAAATTAACAATGACAACAATCTTTGCAGAGAAAACCAATAGACCCTGTTTACAAACAACATTCCCTGGAAAAATTTCAAATGGTGCATTGCATGTACATTTCTTAATATTCAAAGAGATTTGAAATTGTCTACACTTGTCTAGCATTAATCTTAAAACTTCAACATGATCTTTCAATAGGCTAAATATTTTCTAATAATCCAGATAAACCTCTAAAAACTTATGTATAAAATATTTAAATGTATCTACCACTACTCTTGAAAAAATAAGAGGGGAATTTTTCAATCCAAAGGGCATCACTATGTATTAATATGACCCCCATTATGTGGAAAATGTAGTCTTATGACGATCCTCTGGTGCTATTATGATATGGTGATACCTTGAAAAATTAATGAGTAAATGAGAATGCTTCATTTCCTCCTACATTTTACAATACCTTATCTATAAATGGAGTAGGGAAGGGATCATGTAGACATGCATCATTCAACTTCCTCAAGTCTACATAGATCTCTATTCCCCCATTCTTCTTCTGAACTACCACAAGACCAATTGACTCATATTATTCAACAGGTTCTATTATACTAGCCTCTAACATTTTATCAAAATCTACCTTAACTTTATGTTTATATACTTGATTCATCCTATAAGGTATTTGTATTATTGGTCTAGCATCTAGTCGAAAAGGAATCTTCATTTATCCAAGTTATCCTTCCACCCCTTTCATTTCTGAAAGCATTGTTGGAAATATATCACTATACTCACATAGTAATTATGTTATTATTTCCACTGCCTGTTTATCCCAATAATCACCAATTCTTGCAATTTTTGGATTTTCTTCTATTCCAATATTTATCTTCTTTATCTTTAGTGGTGCATTAAATTCTTCTAACTCTAACTATGGGCCTTCTACTTATATTTTCCATTCAACTTTTGTTATCTAAATATCTTGTGGGTTTTCTTTTGTTGGGTCATATTTTGCAATGTGGTAATAGTGTAACAACTCTCTAACTGAATGTCAGTTGTGATTATGATAATATGTTATAATATCAACTTTAGATTCTTAAAAAAAAATTTAGTTTATCAACTTCATTGTTGCATCCATCACTAGATTCTCATGTTCAAATGCAAATGTGATTACAAAATCCTGCTGCAAAGTTGTCCAATTTCTATTTCCTTTGTGGAGTTCCAATTTTGTATACCAATTTCTTGGTATGCCTTATAATGTATGGATGAAGTGACATGGCCATTCTTCTGGTGATACTAGTCTCCATTGGGTTATGCATCTGTCTATATGTTCTCTGGGTTGTCATGTTCCATCGTATTTCTCGATATGTTTATTCTCTTGTTCTGCACCAAATTGAATGCGTAGTAATCTTTTGCATTGGTACTAATCATGGATATTTTCTTTGAGAGTAACCCACCAACATGCAAGTTCTCCTTTCAAGGAAATATCCAAAACTATTAACCTTTTACTTTCCAATACTTCTAACTCAAACTTTGTTATGACTTCTTCCAAATTTTTTTCACCATAAAAGCTTGGAGATTCTCTTACCTCTATGCCAACCCATCTTAGTGTGCATGTCATTCTTGCACATGTTATGGTAGATATCTCATGTAAGCGTTGTCGTTAATTCTCCAGTCCTATGTCAGAATCTGAAGCACAAGAACTCATGCTTCTCCATCTAAGAATTATGTCTGTTGTTAGGTTAATGTAATCTTCCTTGCACACAATAGTCCTATAGAACTCATTTATCTCTTCTGTGATGAATTTTTTTGTTGTTGGTTCAACATATATTCCACCTTGTAAAATATCTAATGGTTCTATGACTGTATATTCTCCCGATTCAAAAATAACTTTCTGTGTCTTCAAGTTGATGATAGATTGATTTTAAATTGACTAATCTAGTCCTAACAATGTTCGATAAGGTGTAGTATTATCCACTATAAAAATTACCTCAAAATATGCCATAGTGCACACACCATCTAAATCCATTGGTATGCATTTCAATCGACCAATTGGTATCACTCTATGTTGGTTTTCTAGTTTCAATTGAATAGGTGAATCTCTCAATGTAGGTTCCCCAATGCATTCCCATGTTTTATTAGGAAGAACATTTACCTCATATCCTAAATAAAATATGATGTCACCTATGATAAAATCTACAATATTTGAGTTTAGTCCGAACTCTCTATTTTTTCTTGTCTTCCAATGGAAATGTTTTGCTATATTTTTCTCTAGTTTCATCTCTTCTTCATGATTGCATTTTTCTAAAAAACTTTGAAATGCTTGTATAGATGTTTGATCATTCAATAACTTCAAGAAAGATACCAGAAAGTTTCTTATATTACTTACATTTTCTGAAGGATGATCTCCACTTGTATGGTCATATGGATGCAACATATCATATACAAGCACATCATACCCTGGTTGTGAATTTGAGGTAGAAGCAATATTCTTCTGCAAAATTTCTTGTCTGGCCTACTTGAATGTTTCCTTTTCCTTGCACACATCAAAATATTTTTGAGGTGTTGTATTATTTCTGACCCACTCGTGTTGATTTTGATTCTAATCTATTGCATATCCTCCTATTTTGGTTCCACCTCAAGTAACTATATTAATTTGTTTCCCATCATCTCTAGTTTCCTTTCCAATCCATTGAACATTCTGGTTATTATGATTCCTTTTTTCCTTTATTTTTGTCAGAAGTATAGGACATTCTTCTGTAGTATGATCTATTGCATGATAGTACATGTATGTGGCCAATGGTTGTGGAAAATTCCTTGCATAATGCTGAGGTTTCTAGCAATTGTGGCGTGTTATTGGTCATCTGCCTCTTCCAAATCCTCCTCTTCCTTTTCCTCCTATGTTTCTTTCATTGTCTGTGCACAGACTGTTATACCATGGTACCTTATTATAATTAGGTGGCACTACAAAAATTTTCACATTATTATACTCTTGGGCATGTGGACCTGTAATTAGTTATGCTTGCATCCTATAGCAATGAGGTCCCTTCCTTAATAAGTTCCATCGTTCTAAAATCCTTATACTCATGTCCTACAAACTTGTAGAAATTGTATAATGTACTTTTAGGCATTGTTTGGTATTTTTGCATCATTGGGCAATGACAGGGATCATGTCTAGGTGTCTTACAAAGTTCACACCATAATCCTCCTATGGGTAAGGGATTTGACAACCCTGCTCCCAAATACTACGCAACTATTGGGAACTCATTTTTGTGGTGTCCTTTTGTTCTGCATAAGGTACAATAATCATATTCCCTCTTTCCCTTGCCTTTGTTCTGACTCAACTTAAATGTCATATTGTTGGTATCCTCTCTTAGATCTTCTATAGTTGGATCTATATGTTTATATTGATTCTCTTCCAATTGTAAGGCTTCTTGTAGAGCCTTGGCCTAAGTCTCAAAATTTTGTTGTCACAGTGGATATTTAAAATAGGGCAATAATGATTTTATGAATAGTTGTATATATTGCATGTTTGTTATGGGATATTTCAACTTCCTTTCAATCTCTTGAACTTATGATCAATTTCCAAATGGAATCTCTTGGATTCTATTTGATTTCTATCATATCATTCATATATTGATCTTTTGAACTTGGTCACTGGAACTTATTGTCTAGTGTCTTCCTTGCATTTGCGATGGATTTAGGTGATCCTTGTGGAATGTTCACTACTAAGATCATAAACCAATTGAGTGTGTGGTTTCTGAATGTGATTGCAACTTGAGATACTTTTGTGTCTTCATCCATATTTTTTTTATCTTCCCAAATATTTTCAAACATAAATAGATGTTTCTATGGTTCCTCTCACCGTTATCCATAAAAGTATGGTAACCGAATGGTTGGATATTATACTACAATTGTAAAATGTGTAGTACTTCCTCCGTGTGGTGTAGATAAAGGACTACTACTACTTGAACTCATACTTCCACTTGAATTTCAACTGGTCCCTTGACCTATTGGACTCCTACTAGTAATTTCTAGTTTTCTAAGACATTCTTTATTTCCTTATGTCTTATTCGTGCATGGGCTCATGGGTTCCACACTAATTAAGATATGGAATGGAGTTCCTTCTTCTATGTCGGACCCATCACCTATGGTTTTTCTATCATATGTGGCACACAAGATTTCCTTAATATGATATTTATCCTAGACATCCTCTACCTCATATTCATAACTTTCCAAGTCTTCCCTCTTCGCTACTAATCTCTTTTTCCTATTAATATTATATTGGTAGGGTCTTTCACTACTCATCATTCCCTATATGTCCATTATTTTCTTGATTCATTCTTCATCCATCATAATGGGTTCCATCACTTCCTTCTTCTTACCTCTATCCATATCCCTCTCCATATCTCAAATCGTCCTTAGTGTTTCCCCAATCTCCCCATGCACGTAAAGTTATTTAGCTATCAGAATCCATTGTCATCACATGTTTATGATGTAGCAAAATCTTGATTGATGTATAGAGTGATATAATATACCTTCCTCTTGGAACCTTCAAAAACTTGTGCTTTGCAACAATGTATGATTTTGCATTATTGACTGCAAACTCGATAAGGAATCCTGCAATAATGATTTCTAGCCAGAAATGGACTGTGTGTGTGAATTTATTGTTGAAATTTTGTAGATGTGAAATATTCTCGATAGTCCATTCTACTGGTCTTATCCAATTAGTTGGGTGATTTCCCTTCAATATCAATATTGATTCTTGCAACAAATGTGAAAATTCACAAAAAAATGTCTCATGAAGATCAATAAATACGTACCTCTCCAAATATTGGCGCAGTGTATACTTAGGGTTTCTACTATCTTTATGTGAAAAATCAATATCTCTTTTCGTCAGCCATTGTTCAATATCTTTTTTAGTTGGATTCCATGGTTTGGGAATCCCCTTCTAATACTTCATTCTCTTAACTTTTATTCTCAACAAGTCCATTCCAATATGTTCTTTTGGGTTCTAGCCGACAATATAACCATTTGTTGGAAGTTTCTCATGCTGACCCGGGTTCCACTTTAGGTTTCCAAAAAAACCATGTAAACCATCAACCATTCTAGAGACTAGAAGGAAACACTGCACACAGAGTGAAAAATGTAGTCTCACCAGAGATGGCTTATGGGTGACTACAAGACCTAGATGTCTGCAATCTTGGAAGGGAGACTTATGTGGGGATGGGAGACATTCTTTCTACCTCAAAATACATCATATATATTATTCTATTACATCAACACATCAAATAAATTCATTATATTTTACTCTATAGTAATTATCCTATCATTCTATTATGCATTGCATTTTACTATTGCAGATTCATTCATTCATCATACCTAAACAATCACAAGAAATAAGACAACCATTCCACATAAAGACAAAAATTTATCATGTTTCACCCCCCCTGGGGTACATCCAAAAAGATATGGATTTTCTGGTTCTTTTATTATTCTTCATCAAGGTTATAGTATTATGCGCATTACAATTGAGGATGACAAGAAAATACTAAGATCCAAAGCTTATGACCTTGTCTTCTATTACAATGCATATCTTTTTATTTCTTCTCATCTCTCTATCATGTCAGTATTAGTCTATATCTCTATAACACTATCTCCCTTTATTCTACCTCAAACACATATTTATGTTACAAAAAAGGGGTTGATTACTCGTTACAAAAATGACCAAAACCCTAACCCACTAACCCTAGGTGGATTACATTTGTCCACTTTATAACTCCCTGATCACGGTGGTCCAAAATCCAATTGTTTTCCTCATTGATCCACATCCTTCATCATTTTCTTGACATTCCTGGTTTCTCAACGCTACTTTTCCCTTTTTTCTAGCATGTGCTCCTTCTTTGGCCCATTTCCTAAATTCCTTCATTAATTACCATGTTTTTCGCCTAAATGTCCTTCACCAACATAGGGTAAAAAGTTTTAATTTGGCATTAATGTTCTAAAAGGACTGTACATTAATCTACCAGCTTCATTAACCATGACAATGAGAAGAAAGCATAACTTCCACAGAGATACAAATAAAAAAAAATTGACGAGAAGATCAAAAGTTTAAGTTATCAATATAATACAAGTATTATTCTACATTGTCGCCTCCAGAGAGAATTTCTAACTATATTTGGACATCAATAATTGCTTCAGTAGGTTGTGTTCCATAGTTTTTTTATGCCAAATAATTAGTTTTGTGGTGTATAAATAAGTTTGGCAAGAACAGTCAATTGAGTGTATCTTGGATGGTTGTGAGGAATGATTGTTATCCTCCCCACCCAGGTTCAATTCTCATAATGACATGAATAAAATCTCACAATGAGTATGTTGTAATGGCTTCCAACCTTTAATTCCCTGAGATGTAGGATAGTCGGTGACAACGTGTCTTGTTAAGGCACTGAGTGATGTTAAAGTCGTCGGTTCAAAACTTGTGGGGACAAAAAATCCAGCCATGTTAAGGGTTGGTGTGTCTCAAGAAGGGTGCAATCCATGGGTGATTTTGATAGCTTATATGCCCATGAGTCGCGGTTTCTCAGCCACAGGCTAGTCCCATAGGTCATGGACAAACTATCAAACAAAAAAAAGTTTGGCAAGAACCAGAGAATTATTCAACTACAAGAAGAGTCCCCTATCTCTCCGACACCTTCAATTTTCAAGAAAATGCTTAGGCTACCAGAGCCAATAATGACCTTTAAAGGCGATGAAGCTAAATATTTCCTTAATGAAAAAAATGGTGGATGGGAGCTCCTGCAACAATATATTTAAGACCTAGAAGGGATTCCATAAGATTTATCAAGCAGCCAAGTCAATTTTTTAAAGAATCCATATAAAGAGATTGCATGATTATTTTCTAGGGTAGCTAGTCAAGAATCTACTGCTACCATTCATTGAATAACTTTGTATATCCTACATTTTTCAATTCATGAGAAAGCGATTTTCGATTGGATGAAAATTATCTACAAAGAAATATCTTTTCAGCTGTCAAATTGCAAGAATAATAAGAAATTTTACATGTCCTCATATTTAATATTCACCATTCCCTATTGTCATGTTTTCAAAGGATTGCATTTATCTAAACAAGTCAATTCTAAAATTGACCTTGTTTATATGTGGTACCCAACCTTGTGGAAACAAAACTCTATGTACCATTTCTATGAAGTGCACAATGCATTTGTTTCCTCCTTCAAAAAGCTCATTTCTGGGTCAAGTACACCAATATTATCTTTAGAAGCAACAACCTTTCTGGATAAGAATGGAACCTTTGGATCAATGGAACACTTCAATATTATCAAAGTTTATTGTTCTCGAGAAATACCTTCATACCTCCCATATTGTGAGTTAGACAATATGTTCGGTGTAGAAGTGTGCAAACAATACAAATTATGGGCATGTTTCTTCAATGAAAAAAGGAAAAAGCAATTTTTCCTTTTCCCTGGAGAATTGGGGAGATAATTTTAAGAAATGTTGTAAATATTGATCATTTTTTAGTTCGATTTGATCAATTTAAGTTAAATCTAGTAGATGAAATCAAAGGGTTTTACCCTAATCAGTTGTTTATGAATCATATTATATATGTTGGTTATAGTATTTCATTTTCTCATACATTTTTATTTGGTGAAGAAGAGGGTGATCTCCAAAACCATCGAGTATTGTTTTTTGAGAAGAAACAAGATGATATTGAAATTTTTTTCAATACCATTGACAAACATAAAATTTGTTAATGAAAGGAGTACTCTGTCGTCTAATGTTTCAAAGAAAAATAGTCCACCAAAAAAAAGGTCTCATTTAGCGGCATAGGAACAAAAGAAATATTTATTGAACAATTCAAATGATGGAGGAGATCACAACCCTCCTAAGGTAAGTATTAAAATGCCTCATAAACTCCTAGTGACCAATAAAATAAAAATACAAACAAGTAGAGAAGGAGGAAATGAGGGTGCACCTGAAGATGAGATTGTTCTTAAAGACTTGGACCTGGATGTGAATATGGAAGATATCGAATTTATTGATGAAGAACATAGAGTTAAAGAAAGTAGAGAATTCACAACAGAATTAGCTACACGTGAACAAATTTTATTCAAGGAATAATCCCTAACTTTGCACAGTTTCCTATTTGACAAAGGTTTAAAGAAATTAGTATTTGAATTTTTTTATTTAAATAATAAGAATGTTCAAGGAAAATCAAGCTTGTGACTAGACCTCAATGGTGTTCCAACGTATAAAATTGTACAAATTCATGAAGCCATGGGTGAATATTTAAATATGTCTATTGATGAAATGGAAAATGAAAATCCCACCTTAAAAGAAAGAATCAAAGAATTGGAGAATGTTTTCATCCCTCCACCTATATTTTCCAACCCAATTACTAAAATGAAACCATGGAAGAGCTCTGATGGAACACCAAAATCTAGCTCAAGATTAAGAGGAACATTGAGCCTACTTGTCGATGTTATAAAATATGTTGGATAAAATATTAAGAAAAAAAAATGTCTCTCATTCTCGAGGCATGGGAATTAGAAAATATCTTTGTTTATTTCGGATCAAGATCTACAAATTTGAGACAATATATTTAGGACGACCTTAAGAATGATGAAGAATTTTATAAAGGAGTTGTTTCTACATCTTTCATGAAAGTTTCAAGCATGAGTGAGTATAAAAAAAAAGAGGAGGACTTTCCTTCATTACTTTGCATAAAGTAACTCAAAGCATGTTGGATAAAAGCATTTAAGTGTTTAAAAGAAATATTGGTTGATTGTGAGACTATACATGTCAAAAGGGGAGAGTCATATTTAAAATTGATTGATATAGATTTGTATGGAACCACCGAAGAATTTGAAGAGGCAAAATTTATATTAAATTATATACTTATGTCCAAGGAGAAATTTGAAGGAAAAGTGGAATTATTAAAAAGTACATCAACTAAGAGGTTCAATATTTTGACCGCATATTCATAATTGGAAGTCGAAAGTTGGTTAGTTAGTTATGTTAACCAAAATGAACATATTGAAGATACATTACAAGAACTTCCAATTTAATTTATAGATATGGAAAGTATGCTATTTTATACAAAAGTAAGGCAATAAATACTTGTTGTGTCGATGAGAGACTATATTGAAAATTGGTTAAACATTGCCTTAACCAAAATAACATAACCAAATCAAAAAGATTAAGTTGCAACTGGTCACAAAATTCTAGGGAAAGGACCTTAGTAAGCAGATAACACATGAAAGAAATCCATCACAACAAGTAAACTGATCATATTTCGTAATCTCTTATTCTACATACTTCTTGTTCATAAATAATTCAATTGTGTATTTTGAGTCTATTGAGAGTGCATATGTAACATCCCGCTCTGGCGCACTGAGAAAACTTATTCTTTGAGGACACTTGATCGCAAGTGATCTGGACTTTTATGATATTAAAACATTTATCCTTGATTATGATGCGTTACGATGGATGACATGATGTTTCACTGCTTGATGTAGACAGGTGCTATTGACTCAGATGCATTGAGTGTGCAGGGTTTTGGACCTTGAGGATGCAGAGGAATCGGTGGAACCCCCTTGGACTCTGAATTGAGTCAGGGAGTGTGCTATTTGGGTTGATTTATTTACTGTGATATTTCATTGATTTGATGATATGATGTTGACATGTTCTGACAGGATTGTTGATGATGCAAGCTGACGATAGCTTGCCGACCAGACTCACATATGGAGTAAAGGGGCCACACATGATTTCCAGAGAGGTTGAGGGAGAGGTGTGGATAGCATCCCTGCCACAACCTACTAGCACTCTCATCGTGGCTTGAAATGTAGGTTAATGATTACCTAGTTCGAGAGGATCCACGATGCCATGAGGGTAGACTGCGACAGTCGCTCACGATGATTCTAAGGGGTGCGCAATAAGGCGGGGGCCTTATTCCTTAGAGCCCTTAGTATCCCACAAGTTCACCTGGCGGAGTGTTGACTCTAGGGGTTATAGATGTCTACCAATCAGTCAAGTTGGCGAGTGGCACCCTTGGAGCATGTGGTGCATCTTGAAGGGCACGTTGTGCAAAAGAAACACAAGTCGACGAGTGGCACCCTTGGAGCACGTGGTGCATCCTAAAGGCCACGTCACGCGAAAGAAACACAAGTTAGTGAGTGGCACCCTTCGAGCATGTGCTGCATCCTGAAGTGCACGTCGTGCAAAAGAAACAACCGGGGCGAGTGGCACCCTTGGAGTATGTGGTGTGTCCTGAAGGGCACGTCACATTGATGTTGAGGAAGGAACAAACCTAGATGGCCCTAAGACATTCAACACCTTAATAAATTCTTAAAATGACTTTCCTAAATAATTGTCGCTCAGTTCAGAATCTAAACCTAAGTCTAAAAATTCTCTAGGGTAAAATTTTGTTTAGCCTTAAGAAAAATACTATCAAAATAAAAATAAAGATATAAACTAAAACCCACTTAAGTAATAGTTTAGTCTTCATAAAATTCTTGGGGTAAATGAAGAGAGTAAGAATTTAATTAAAAATAGTGGATTTAAAATTTTCAAAGAAGAAATTATTCATTAACTTGTGGAAGTACAAAGGTATTAAATTAATAATAAAAGGGAAAGATTTAATAACGCAACTGCCATTTTGGGCTTTAATAAAAAGGGGAAAGAAGGGAATAATAATAATTGGGAAACTAAGTAATGGAGGAAACTTAATAAAGGAAAGATGAGAACTTATGGTAAAAAGCAAGGTCAACATAGTAAGGAATCTGCAATTAAGAACCTGCTAATCTCAGCTAATTTAGTAACATATTTTTTTAGGAAAGTATTTAAATCATGTAAGGGGATCTAGGGACACCTAGGAGTAAATTTAGGAGCAACTCTAGGTGGGTGAGGGATTTGAGACAATTAATAAATTTAAAAAAAATATTTATTGGAGAAAAGAGGGGGATGGATGACACTTGTGCGATGGAGAATATTTATAATATTTTATTGAAACTTAATTTAAAATGTGAATTAGGAAAGTTGGTGGGTCTCAAAACTCTATAAAAGAAAAGGGAGATGAGGAAGAAGGGGATCGACTGATAGCGTAACGTTATGCTGTCGGAATTGTGACTTGACTGATTACTTGTGGGGAGTTGGGTTTTCCCAGATTGGATAGGAGTGGTAGCTCGGCCTTGTGAGGTGAGCTGGGAAGCTAGACGAACCATCTGGAGTGTGTGTGGCCCCTTTGTGGCTTGGGGGGATAAGGGGGAACCAGAGTACCCCTAGCGATTGGCTGGGAGGTACCGGTGTAGTCTCTACGGTCGGCGAGCGGGAGCAGCACGGAGCAGGAGCGACATGGAGCACAGGGTCATCATTCGAGGCAGGAGTTAAGGAAATGGTATGTTTTTCATTTGCATGATAGAAGGTATTAGGACCTTAGCCTCTCTTATTGTTATCCGCATTTTTGTATTGGTATTGTGAGATGAAAAATACTTAACTTCAATCTTCTTGGATACTCGATTGGATCGATTGGATTTCTTGTCTTGTTCTTCGGCGATTGCAGTTGTGTGACAGTTATAAAATATTTTTTCTTACTCTGTTGT
Organism: Picea engelmannii; assembly: GCA_009831015.1. NCBI lineage: Eukaryota > Viridiplantae > Streptophyta > Pinopsida > Pinales > Pinaceae > Picea > Picea engelmannii. Next base: position 7,965 of record WSFP011396004.1, on the reverse strand, counting down.
TGCATGTCAGTTGGGACAATGAGGTTTTATGGATGTGTGTATATATGACTGGGGCATTGTTACCCTTGCCATGGGCATTTTTTGTTTTACATTGCCAGGGGCGTTTTAATTAGTGCTGGCGTTTTCCTGATTGACTGTGGGGGCGATTGACTCTACTGGGTGATTTCATTCCCTGTGGGTGTTTTTGTTTGCTCTGTGGGTGATTTCATTGTCTATGGGCGTTTTATTTTCTCTGTGGGCGAATTCATTCTCTGTGGGTGTTTTTATTTTCTCTATGGGCGATTTCATTCTCTGTGGGCGTTTTTATTTTCTTTGTGGGCAATTTATTTCTCTGTGGGAGTTTTTATTTCCTCTATGGGTGAATTCATTCTATGTGGGCATTTATAAAATTCTATGAGCGTTTTCTATTGTTGGGGGAGTTCTGTATATTACCGTGGGCATTTTCGTTTTGGTAATTGATCTGAGAACTCAATTTGTGGCGTAATGGGCAATCGACTGCTAAGAGAAACTTCGTTTCTGAGCAGAAACTTAGGAATTAACTATTGGCTTCCATTTCAATTGATACAATATCGTTAGGGTTTGAAGTTAGCTTATTTTTCTGTGCTAGTTCGAATACTGTGAAGATTCCCTTCTCATGCACGAAATTGGAATCAATTTGACTAGTTCATAACAAATCATGAGTGGATAAATTGTTGATGTAGCACAAGTTTGAGAGATGTTTACAACTTCATAGAAAAGGGTGTGTGATCGATTTGCTATTGTAGAGAGGAGTATAGTTCAATAACAATTTTTGTTTTTCATTGATTAAATTCTTTACCTTGGCTATGTCTGAGAATACATTTTTCCCTCCGTTTCACTTAGCCTTTATCCTTCAGTTTCCGTTTGAGCACAACAGTTGGTCAGGTCCATTGGGAAGTATTTTTGTTTCCTTGAATGCCCATAAAATTTGCATGACTATAGCAACATCAAGCTGATTACCCATCAACCTCTACCGGTCTGGTTTCGGCAAGAGACTCAAAGCGCTTGTTGTACATTTCCTCCATAAATACACATTCCATGGGAAATCTTTATTTTATATATGTCTAGAATACTATCTCCTTGCGTTTTCATAACATTTATGGGTTATTATTCTGAACCATTCCTGTGTGAAGAGGTAAAAAGGGAGCCCTTTGTTCGCTATATTCTAGACCCTATATCCTTCGTGTATGTTGATTAAAGAGTACCCTGTAAGAGGAACCTTCTCTCCACCAACATTTGTATGAAAGTTATTTCCTTGAATAACCCTCTCGGCCCTCTAGACATTGGTCTATACTATGCCTGCGTTTTGTCTTTAATGTATCGGTGGCTGGTAATGAAAGACATCAAGGAGTCTTTTTATTATATATTTGTTTATTCACAGTCATCAGGTTTATATTTATTAGTGGTTTCCGATTCCCATTCTTTAATGAGAAAATTGGATTGGCCGCATATCCTCAAGCTTCTATTGCTTCAGAATTGTTAATGTAGGGAAATTAAATTTAAATGTTGTATTTATAGAATGCAAGTTTTCATTGCGATTATCTGTTGTGGAATGTTAACACCAAGAGTAATGTCATGGTTAAATCCTTGTCATATAATAGTAACATAAACTAAAATGTGATTAAGATTTAATTGTTGGCGGTGTACAATAGGTAAGATAAATAGTATTTTGTTTCAGTGTCATTTGACACGAATGTTTATAAATGTGTCATTTTAGCTGAAAAAGGTGTTCCCCAATTGGTGGGTTTTATTTACTTTAAGAAGGGATTATTTCTTTTATTTATTTATTAAGGAAGGAATTGATTATGTACTCACTTGAGGAAGGAACTATTTATGTAATTAGATAATTGTTGTAAATTGTAAAGATAGTGTCATTTGATATATTGATCTTAATCATGTGAGAGTAAGGATCTTGTAACATAAACTAAAAGGTGATGTTCAGGTTAGAAACTTATCAATGTAATGTGGCGGTTTCCTAAATTGCAAGGTTATTGTAATATTATGTCATGGCATCGGTACCTTTCCGAAGTCTCTTGTCATTATAATATGTGCGGAGTAATTTCAATATAATATATCATTGAATTATGTAAGGGAAAGGTTAGTTCTTTATAAAATAAAACAAAAGGTTAGTGTCGGTATCATATACAATGTAATAACATTGTCATTTTATTATAATGCTAAGGAATTTTAGTGTTTTGATGACTTATAAAATGAAGGGTACCCTGAACTAAGTACCATAAATTATTAAGATTTAGTAAATGAGGAAAGTTGTTCATTTTAAATGATGTTGAACTTGGGTGTTCGTTGTCGGAGTCCTTTTGTCACGCGCCTTCCGTAAAGGACATAGTCGTTCTTCTTATTTATGTTGTACTTGATTGTAATTAGTTAGTTGCTTGGTCTGCTTGTGTCGGGCGGGATGTAGACACCTCCATGTTCCTCAGAACAATTGCCAGCCCTGAGACCTTAAATGGTTAAAATAGATGAGAACCTGGGCTTGAGCATTGCTTATGTGTCTTGGAGGTCCTAACCATTGCAGGGTAGGACGGGCGGGTAGTCAGTTCCACTTCTTGTCGTTAAGCATCGGTTATGCATGCAGTTACTTGTCGTGCGTCCTTGTCGTCTTGTTGTTCTCATCATGGTTGTGTATTATTCATTGTCGGGTGGCGACGCAGAGTCGAATGTGTGGTTGTTTCCTTTTTACATGCGCGCACACAGCTTAAAGAAAAAAAAAAAAAAATTTGCACCTGTTATCAGAGTTGTTGTCGTGACGAATGGGAGGTTTGTCACAGCATAATTGATCTCTGATCATTTTCTTTTTCTTCTTACAAGTCCAGTCCAAAATTGTTTCCTTTCTTTTTATGGTCCACGGGAGCCCAATCCCATTCCATTTGGACAAATGCCAACTTTTAATTTTAGTGTAATGAGACTATTATTATTTTTTGAAACTCCAAACATAACTATTTTGGGGTGTAATTTCAATGATTTCTCAAACTCTCAGTTTATGAGCACAATATTTTTGAAGTGGACCTATCATAATATTTTATGTTATGAATGAAATACTGTTTTAAATTTCTGTAAATTGTGGAATATTATATTTCCTTCTTATGAATGTGACCAAATTTATTTTTGTTTCGATGGATGTGAGGAATGTAATGCTTTCATATTATGGTTTCTTTATTAATGTATAATATCTTGCATATATTTTATTTCAATCTGTGAAATATGATTGGTCCTCTTCTTAGGAATCATTATTTATGAATACATCGTTTCATCTTGTCTTTATATTTTAAAAGAAATAAAGATTGGTATTTGATGTCTAGTATTTCCCATTTTAATTATTGAATTCAAAACATTCAAGATAAATATTTCATACCATCGCAAATGAGTATCACCTCTATAAAAACGAAGGGGGATATTTTATCTTCACGAGGTTGTTGTTTTGATTGTAACCTATCTAAACATCAGCAAAGGGTTAGGCTACGTGAAAAACAATTTGTATGAACCCTAATGCTAAATGGATATCATAATGTTGAAATGAATTTTAATTTATGTTTGTTAGAGTTTGGTTTATTGGAGGTTGTAAAAGATTCATGATTCTTCTTAAAATTAAAGGCTTACAAAGGAGTTGGTAGGGAGATCAACTGGTGGGTCAATCTACAATTGACAAGTTGACACAAGGATTTGGAAATTGGTACAAGGACTCAGTACTTGCGTAATATCATTGTTTACAATCAAATTCAACAAACTCAATGGTGCATGGTAACACTAAACATATCTTTGAATAGTAAATATTATTTAAAAAAAATAATATAATATTTCTTATGTTTTATTAACAATGTGAATTTAAATTATTTGCTTTTAATTTTATCATATAAATGAGGTGCATTAACCCCATAGACACTACAACCATGAGAATAATTGTGTGTCATTATATCATGTCAATTTTATTACAATTTGGCCTTGTAAATTAATAATATTATTACCTATTTTATTTCTATGTATATGCATTTGAATGTATGTTATTGTTGATTTACTAAACACTATTGATGTTATAGACTATTATAATTTTAAAATACCAATTGCCTAGCAATGGTATTGCTATAGATTGTGTTATTATTGTTATAATATATTTGTAAGATTATTATGGAACAACACCATAAATTATTGATCTCTGTGCTAATATGTATATATATTCATATACATACACACACATATATATCTATATATGAATACTTGGAGCACACAAAAAAAAGAATATGCTTTGATGGAATTGAATTGATGGTCTACAAAGCCCTAGTGCTTTGGTCAGGATTTCAGGGGGATAGGCCTTAGGGTCTAGCTTATGACAGGGTAACAGGTGGTATTATCTTATCATTTATGTAACTATATATGGATTATACACTACAGTTGGTGGATTATGCCAATTATTTTTTGAGTGAGGATGGAATATTTTCGAACCCACACGTTAATTGAAATCTTGAACTGTACTACAGCTATGTCAGCTTGCACGAAGGATGTATGGATTCCCATATTTTTCTACAAAATTCTTGTCTAGATATAGAAGTATCTAGCTATCATTCATATACCCCAAATGGTTTTCATCAAAACTTGAGTTCTCAACCATACAAATCTCAAGACAGGGTTTTTCCTATAGTTTTGTGAAAGGATTGGATCCAACTTCCTCTTCTCATTTGATACACAACTTTGCTATAGACCCTAGTTCAAAATACCTTGGTTCTTTGGACCTGGATGGCATTGGGGGATCAATATTTATTAGAAGTAAACTCATTATCGCGGATCAGGACTTGACAAGGAAAAGTCTGGGAGAAAATGAAGGAAGATTGTATGGCCTCATGGGGGTGAGGTCTCTTTGGTTGTAGGCAGAGATATGAAAAAAAGTCAAACAACTAAATAGATTCCTACCTGGGACAGAGCCAGGAATGTAGATATGACCTCGTCCATGATGTCAGTGAGAATAAATCCAAATGATTATCCAGTGGAAAAGCGATCTAGTGAGTTAGAAGTGCCTGTGGCTAAGCATAAGGTGAATGTGTGAAATCCAAAAAGTGTTAGGAACATTGTCATGTGAACAGAAATGAAGATGATGTGATAGCCTCCTCTGAGTAGGAGAAGACTCCAGATGCTTCTCCTGTCAGTGGAAGTGAGAAAGCAGATATATAGAGTGGACGTGCCTGTGGACGATCATAGGTGGACGTGTGAAGACTTGGTTCTTCTATGTAATGTACTGAAACAGAGCTATGACATCCCTATTTATGTTCCCCTAGTGGATGAGCACTAGTGGGTGTATCATATCCTTTTCTATATATTGTTCAAGAGTTAGACCAACCTGTAACCTTAATTTATATGTAAAGGGTACAGGTCGGCCCAACCTGAATGTGATTAATATTAAATGTAAAATATAATTAATATTAATATTAATAATAATAATAATAATAATTAATATATTATTTCTTAGATAGGTCGTCCATGTTGTGCCAATAGACACTTCACTTGATAGGACAAGTCTAATATAAATAAAGGGAAATATCCCATTGTAACAACACACCTAACTTGTGAGTTTGGAAATTTTAGCGAGTACACTTCTTTGAAAAAAGGTGCCCACCTCTCTTGGGTGCTAGAGTTCTAGGTTTTTATGCACCCTCTTGTGTGCTAGTTATTTTTTGTTGGTAAATGTATTTCTCTTGAAGATTATAGCAAAGGATTTGATTGGGTTTTCTTCCCTTGTTGAGAAGTGTTTCCCAGGATACATATTTTGTTTTTATGAATCATGCTTCTTGTGATCTTGGTTGCTGTAGCATTTATGATTATGGTTAAATGATGAAATGGAATGAACATCATGTTTAACCTAATGCTTATGAAAAATCAATAGTTGTACCTCTAATAGGGGTTGATCTTGGGTCTAGGAAACACTTCTTTCTAAAGGAAATTATTGGGGAGGATGTAATGTCCCCCAACTCTTGATGAAGAGGTTTGGAAAGACTTAGTGGTCTAGCCATACCCACTATACCTTAGTCTCATACAACAAGGGGAAAACTCAGCTATCTCAATGGAGGAATAGAGCACTTGAGTTGAGTTAGGAGTTGAACCTAAGGGTTAACTTAACTCAATAGAGAAACATAAATAGGTATAAAGGAAATCCTAGGGTGTACCTCTCATCATCTTGGAAATTATTTCATTTGGCTATTGGGCTCTTGAGAACACAGTTTTGAGGGTTTTGAGAATACAAACCCTAAAGAAGAACTCAGTGGTGAAATATTCCACTCACCTTTTTCCAAGATTGGTCTTGGGGATGAAATAATCCACCCACACCATTCTATAGTATTCACAGGTACCATCAGCTATTCAAGAGAGCAGCAAGTCATACCCTTGAGGGTTTTCCACTAGGGGGTGCACCATTCTTGGGAGAAGACTTTGATCCATCTTATTGACAGGTCTATTGAGATTATAGAACCTAGGTATGACTTGCAGGGCCTTCTCCATAAGCTCTAAAGTGTTTTGGGAGGGTTAATTTGGTTATATTATTATTTTAAGCTTTGGGACGGTTTTGAGAGAAGGAGGGCACAACTGTGATTCAGATCTTGTCAGTTTGAGGGGTTACACCTCAAATATGACCCTGAGACTTCTCCTAGTGGCTTGTGGAATCTTGATCTATCTTTCTAAAGAGTTTCAATGGATTTGAAGGCTTCCTTGATCAGGGTCAAAATATTTATCTTGGTAATATTCAAGAGGGCACAGTCTTGACTGATGATTCAACACTTTGGAGGAGTAGATATTTTCATTTAAGCTTGAGAATTCAGAGAGGGCTTCTACTTTCCCCGATCTATCATTTGGTGGAGTTTGTTGTTATTCTTAGACATCCTTTAGTTGGGCCTAAATCTTGGTCTTCTCATCTCTTCAGCAGGACGTGCCATCATCCAGGGGGGTTTGGATGTGACTTTGGTTATTCTTTCATTTACCTTCATCTCATATCCATCCTTTGGAGGCTTGTTTTGTATTACCAGGAGCATGTTTTAGCAGATAATATATTATCTCTTGGATCCATATGATGTTATTCCATATCTACATCCACTTTGTATCAGGTTCTTGCTTTTCATAATAATAAAGGTCAGATCTATGTTTTTTGGTTCCATATCTTTTGTATTGGTTAGATGTTGTATTTGCATTGAGTTTATATTCATATATGTGATTAATAATAGAATATAACCCTAAGGCCGAAACTTAAGAGGCCAACTTGCAAACATACACAAACAAACAAGTAAATCATTGGTCAATTAGAGTTTCAAGCAAAAAAAAATGGCTTGGGAACATTACAGAGGACCTCAACCTGTCTTCATCCCAATGGAGCAATATTGAGGCCATATGGATGTAAAATAAATCTAAATGGAATGATTAAGGTAAGTATTTCCCTTCTCCTTCACATGGTATGGTTTCTTCTACATATCCTCTCGGTATCTAGTCTCTTAGTGAGGCAATTGGTTGGTGTACTGGCTTGTCATTCAGGGTGGGTTCTATTCATGTTTCATTGGATGGTCGGCCTTCATTTGATATTTTTGTTTACTTATCAAATGAATCTGGTATTGTAATACCCCAGGTTGATCCTCGATTGTAATTGTACAAATATTTTATGGGTTGGTCAGCCAGGATATTATAGGCCAAAGTGACTGTGTGATTATTAGGCCAAAGAACCTAGATGTTAAAGGATAGTGAGCCTATTATTGTAATATTTAAAGACTCATGCTATTAATAAAATACATCACTAGTGCATACCGACCCAACAAAAGAGATGGGGGGATAAAATCCACTAGAAAGGGAAAGGGTAGCTAAGAGTCTAGGAAAGGGATAAGTTAAGGGGGCTTAAGCCCAAAGGAATATTATATTAATATTCCTTAAGGATTAAGTTATGGGTATGAATATATCCTAAGTTTC
>ML856959.1:22659-41786 GCA_009831015.1 Picea engelmannii | reverse complement strand
GTTCCTAACACACTTTATGAGAATATAAAGTTAAAAGTGACTTTGAGAACATTTCATGAAAAGGGTGATTAAAGAGACATTTAATCACCACCATTGATCTTGATGGCCCAAGATCTAATCTCAGCCATTGGATCATGTGACTCTTCATTGGAACTCTCAAAAGCTAAACCTAGGGAATGAGACACACAAGAGTCATTCATGAGCATTTGAATGAGAAAAGAGAGCAAGAGAGACGAGCAAAGAAGAGGAGGCGATTTTGCAGCTAGGGCACAATTTCCAAGGCAAAGTTTGGCATGCAAATCGAGGAGAAACTTCATCATTAATTGCAGGACGTACAGTACGGATTTTCGAGGGCCATACAACAAGAGATTTACAGTTTGTATAGCATAGAAAGAGCACTGAAATCGAAGGATAGTTTGGCACGAATTACGAGGTAGTCGTACAACAAATTTGGGCACAAATCGAGGCAACCACTAGGCACAATTATCTGGGCACATTTCTGTATAGTTCGTACACCACACAAATTCTAGGCACGAATTTCGAGGAGTTTTGGATTTGATTTTGAGGTTGCTTCGCACAAAGTTCGAGATAAGTTTGTGAAATTTTGTTGAAGTATCTTGCTGTAAAAGAACTATTTTCTCTGAGCACAGAATAATAAAAAAAACCTCTCACTGGTTTTCCCCTTGTGGGGTTTTCCAGGGTCGATTTGAACAAAAATCTCAATGTTTATATTGTTGAATGTGTGTATGTATTTCCAGTTCTATTTGTTGTTAAGAGGCTCGTGTTTCCTATTACAATTTTTTGTTTATGCTAATATCATTTAGAGCAGGGAAATAAATGTGGGTTGGGCATTAAACAGTGAAAAATTGTTGAGACTTGAAACCGGGTTGGGGTCTGAAAAAAATTTACATCTTTAGCCACTATTCCAAGTAAGTATGCAGCAAATTAAAGTAAACCCTAGTGGTTGTAGCAAACTTTTATAACAGCAGCAATAAATATCATTTGTTTGATAGGGTTAGAGTTATTGGGGTTAGTCAAATCACTTTAGGAGAGAGAATACTAATTCTAATAATGTTTTCATCACAAGAAGAATTTTAGACTAGTGTCGTTGTCTTTTCTAGGGCAAATGGAGTCGAGCACGAAACACTTGAAGAAAGACTTAGATGATAAAGAAGAATGAGGTTCAAACCCTAAGGTTCAAAGCCTCTTGGGCCTTAGGAGTTAAACCTTCAAGAAAACAATTTATAGGGTGCAAAGCCTCTTGGGCCCTAGATGTCGTTTTCCCTCTTCTAGATGATCTACGTCAAGGATCAAATGACTACAATCAAAGTCTTAAGGTTCAAAGCCTCTCGGGCCTTAGACCTTTGAATCATAGCAAGAGACTAGGCCTCTTAAAGCCTTCACCAATCTTGGACAAACAAAAGCTAAAGGAGAGAAAGACTTATGTCTCCTTCCTAGGGTTTTACTAGGACAAAGTAACAAGTAATAAGATAGCAATTAACAATTATACCATGAGAAAACACATAAAACAAATCACTTACTTATCCAAGTCGCTATGCCAAGAGAAATTATAGTTGCAACAATATATCATCCAAGAAGGCAAAGCATCCACAAAACGATCCTCCTCCAAGAGTAGCGCACTAGATCCAAGAGACAAAGAGAGAGGAGCAAATTTTTCTAGAGTTCTCCACCCAGAAATGTGAGAGGAAGTGATGATGAAAATGAAATGGAGTGCTAACCTTATTTATAAGGAAACCCTCGCACTCAATTTGTCCACAAAAGTCAATATTCATGTTACAAGTGGGGTCGACCCCTCGAGTTAGCCTCTACAAATGTCAAATCAATGAAAATAATACAATAATGGTCACACGTGTGGTGGCGTCATGACTCCAATGGGCTAGGAGTGCCTCTCCAAGGCCATGAGCATGGTGGAAGAATGTTATGCCACATCTCAAGTCATCACTCATGTCCAAGTGGCAACAAACCCCATCATCTCTATCAAACCCTAGCATGACATAATCATCTAAATGCCCAACGTCCAAGGTATAAGGGATGGCATCCAAGTAGTGTGGTAGATACTTCACACACACCTAGGATTTCCTTTTCCTAAGGTTTTACCTATGTTTATTAGTCATTATTCAATCTCCTATAGTTTAGGGAGAATATTCATTTTCCTACATTCTAGGAGAATATTCTCTTTAGTTCACACTTCAGTTTAATCAGTCGAGTGGAGTCTTAATGCCACATTGGTTTCATCACCATGCAGCATTGGCATCATCACCTGCTAATGCGCATTGTCCTTGGGATTATCACCAGACTAGCGCATTACTCATGATTCCTTGATCTCCTCCTCACTTCACTATGTTTCAGTCAGTTAACTAAAGACTGAGAGACTAGTTAACTCGGACTAGGTGGCAGTTAACTCACGTCACTGTCGGTGTGTGTCTAGATCACTCTAGACCACCACTATGGCATATTGGCTTCTCCTCCAATGCGCATTAGTTGAGTTATACAGAGTATATCATGTGTAAATTATCATTCATTCATTTGGTTAATGAAAATTCTTTGGTTCTCACTCTCTTGTTTCCATCTTTTCTCTTTTCTCTACAAACTATGTATGTATTCTTGCTAGCTAGATCTTATCTATGCAAGTTCATCCACATTTACATGGTATCAAAGCCGACAGATTGCTAGGAAAAAGATACACCAGATTCTTTTTGCAGGTACCGAAGATTGAAGATTGCGGGAAAAATAGAATTTCCAAAAGAATTCATGCTTACACCGTATAATTTCTTTGCATGGAAGGACAAGATGATAATGCATCTTCGAAGCAGAAGATTATACACGCTAACCATGGACACAGAGACCGAACCCACATTAGCCATAGGAAAATCCAAGTATCTGAATCAGATGGATGAAGTGTTTGGAAATATTTGGAGTCTCATTTCTCCTGAGCACCTCTTTCACACATCCTCCTGTAAAACCCCCAATGAAGTCTGGACCACCATGGAAGGACTTTTTGGCAAACAGGACGAGATGAGGGGACATATACTCGAGGTGGAATTGTTCACTTTGGATCCAAAAACCTTCGCCAATCTCCAAGATTTCTTTACCAAATATAAGGATTTGATGTCGCAACTCAAGGCTTGCGGAGTTGATAAATCTAAGGAGGAGAAACAAATGGTTCTTACCATTCTCTCCAAACTTGGTCCAGAATACTTAGTGTTTGTATCCACATTTCATTGACCCCCCTCTGGAGCTACCTGCAAAATGCCTTCTCTTGAGGTCTTTATTGAGTCTCTGACGCAAGAGCAGAACAAGCTCATCAACATGGGAAAAATCAAAGGCCCAAAGGCGCATGCACTTGCTGTGCAAGATGCTAGCAGTCACCAAAATCAGAAATCTAAAAACCAAGACAGAAGGAAGGCACATGCAAATCCAAAGAAGGAAGGGTACTCAAAACCCTTCAACGATTCCGTCGAATCCAAAGGTGGAAAGGGAAGAAAAGGGGTGAAATGCACTTACTGCCATAAAGGATTCCATTCAAAATCTGCATGTATGCAAAAACATATAGATCAAATGGCCCAAATACTTCAACAAAACAACCTTGGAGATCGCCCCCGAGGGTGCCAAGAAGAAGAAGCCAGAAGATCAAAATCCAAAGAAAGGTAATTCTAGCCATGCTTTGATTGCTACCAACTCCTCTCCCAATGCTTGGATTGTAGATTCAGGAGCATCACACCACATGGCAACCACAAAAGAAGTCTACTCTTTGTTGGACGCATGCAAAGGTCCTCCTATTCTGATGGGGGAAAACTCTCAGGTCGAGGTCACTGGCAAAGGGAGAATTGAACTCACAAACGGAAGCTTTGAGAATGTGCTACACGTTCCCAAACTCTCCGTCAATCTTCTCTCCGTGTATCAGATGACAAACTCCGCCACTGGAAAGAGAGTAATATTCACACCTGATGTTGTGGATATCTATGACATGCTAACCAATTCCAACGTTGCTACTATTGAGGTAAATCATCAATCCAGACTCTACACATTTTCTGAATTTATTGAACCAGATTCTGCATTACTACTTACCCATGCTGATGAAAGCAGTAGGATATGGCACGAAAGGTTCGGGCATTTAAATTTCAAATATATGCAATAGCTTAGCAAGCAAGGAATGGTTGATGGTCTACCTGACATCAACTTCTCCAAAGGAACTTGTGAGGGATGTGTTCTTGGGAAACACCCTCAAGAGAAATTCGACAAAGGAAAGACTCAGAAGGCTTCCTTTCCTTTGGATCTAATCCATAGTGACCTCATAGGCCCTTTTTCGGATCCATCAATCAGTAAAGCAAGGTACGTGCTCATTTTTGTTGATGATTTCTCATGCTTCACATGGACTTTCTTTCTCAGGCAAAAACTTGAGGTCTTTCAACACCTCAAAGATTTCAAAGCCCTTGTTGAGACACAGTTAGGAAAGAAGATTAAAGTCCTCCGAACAGATAATGGGGAGGAGTATGTCAACGATGAGATACAGAATCTTTGTCTTGAGTCCGGGATTCAGTTGGAGCACATGGTTCCTTATACTCCGCAGCAAAACGAAGTGGTTGGGCGGAAAAATAGATCCCTGAAAGAGATGGCGTCGTGCATGTTGCATGCAAAGTCACTTCCATAGCGATTATGGGTTGAAGCACTTAATTGTGCAACCTACATCCAAAACAAATCTCCCCATAGATCTGTCAAGAATAAAACCCCCTTCGACGCTTGGAGCGGCCTCAAACTGGAAGTGACCCACTTCCGTATATTAGGTTCTCGTGCATGGGCCAGGATTCCCTCTAAGAAAAGTAAGGAACTTGATCCACAGAGTACAGAGTGTATTTTTGTTGGATACCCAGACAGTGTGAAGGGATATAGACTCATTGATCTCTTTGCGGACCGGCTCATCATTGAGTGTAGTGTCTAATTCGAGGAAAGTATCTCGCATGTACCTCAGCAGCCGCACGCAGACACTTTTGTTCTTCCACCTGTCAGAGATCATGAGCATGCACATGCCGACTCTTCTTCAGATGAGAGTTTTGATTCTGAGGATTCAAATGATTCAAATACGGAGTCAGTACAGTCAAATGCAGAGTCAGTGCATGCAGATGCAGATGTAGAGCCAGAGTCAAGGCCCAAGTGGGCCAAGACTACTCTTCAAGATGCAGGAGATCTTGTTGGGGATCCAGCTGATACCAAGAGGACTCGATTTGATTTCAAGGAGCCTCCTCTTGCACTCACTGCCACTGAATCAATGCCACCCAGGCATCTTTTCTTGGTTCAGTCTTCAGATCCGCAGTCCTATGGCAAGGCTGTAGGGAATCCCTTTTGGGAATCTGCCATGTAGCAGGAGTGCAACTCCCTCCTCGAGAACCAGACTTGGGATCTGGTTCCCCTACATGCATGAAGGAAATTTGTCAGGTGCAAATGGGTCTACAAGACCAAGAGCGCAACGGATGGACAAGTTAGCAAATATAAAGCCATGCTAGTTGCTAAAGGATTTCAGCAGGTGCACGACATTGACTATGACGAGACCTTCGCTCCAATAGCAAAGATGGATTCCATACGTTTGGCACTTGCCATTGCGGCAGCCAAGGGATGGGAAGTCCATCAGATCTACATGGATGGGAAGTCCATCAGTGGAGTCTTAATGCCACATTGGTTTCATCACCATGCAGCATTGGGATCATCACCTGCTAATGCGCATTGTCCTTGGGATTATCACCAGACTAGCGCATTACTCATGATTCCCAATCTCCTCCTCACTTCACTCTGTTTCAGTCAGTTAACTGAAGACTGAGAGACTAGTTAACTCAAACTAGGTGGCAGTTAACTCCCTTAACTGTCGGTGTTTGTCCATATCACTCTAGACCACCATTATGGCGCATTGGCTTCTCCTCCAGTGCGCATTAGTTGAGTTGTACAGAGTATATCATGTGTAAATTATCATTCATTCATTTGGTTAATGAAAATTCTTTGATTCTCACTCTCTCGTTTCCATCTTTTCTCTTTTCTCTGCAAACTGTGTATGCATTCTTGCTAGCTAGATCTTATTTGTGCAGGTTCATCCACATTTACAAGTAGGAGAGGGTTGTGTGTCATCTCTAAGTGTCCTCCAATCCTCTCCCTGTGCAACATCCTCCATTCAATGCATGATAGTCTTTGGGGTGTAGAGCCCAGGGTGTGGGTTTTCTTTCCATCTCTATGCCACCATGACCATATCTATCAAAATCAAGCCCATTTGTCCATTGTCAAAGGTCTTGAAAATGCAAGAGTCGATGTCTTAATATGTCAAGGCATTGGGTGACACTACGTTGCATCACAGGTGCCATATCCTACAATAGAGGCACAACATCCTGGGTGAAATCCTAGGGCATCCTTCAAAGAACCATGTTAGGGGCATCCAGATCAAAACAAAATATGAAATCAAGTAAAGCCAATATTCATAAGATATACTAGTCCTTCGATCATGCAAAGCAAGTTGTTACTTAAGATACAAGCCACATGAATAATTCACATCAAGTATCCCCTTCAAATTTCACATTATTTCAGCACTTTATGTAAGTTGACAAGTTTGAATATGGAAGGACCTTCATCTGACCCTATTAGGTGTGCCAACCAAAACAATGAAAGAAAAGACCTAAGTAAAGGGATATGTCCTGCGAGAAGCAGTGAAAGAAAAGAACCCTTCAAGAGTAGTGTGATAATAGTACATGTTAGGCTTACTTCATGGCTTATGGTGTCATTGAGTCCATTTCTATGAGCACCTTTGTGGAGGGTTCACTTGCTCTTGAGTTACCACTTTTTAAGCGCTACGTTTTTCCAAACCCCTTAATCTGTCTTTTTATTGTCCTCTTATCATATTTGCAAGTCCCCCTTATAAGGTTTCAAGCTAATAGCATCACTACTTTGGGCTTGGGGCGAACGCAAAAAGGGTAGAGCTCAAGTTTGAACTGGCTTTTGAGAGTCCTTTGCTATTTTCCCTTTCTTTCTTTAGCATTATTCTTTCTTTATTCTTCTTTTCTTAGTAGTTGCAATCAACCTCTGGGCCATCATCCCCTCTTCTCATGAGAGAATGGACCATGACCCATTACCAAAGTTTAGTGCACTATGACAAGCTCCATGATGGAAAGTGTTAAGTATGGTGGGGAAACGAACCATTACCCTTCTGAGGGCCCCCCAGCAGTACACCATTTCCCTTTGTGGTGACAACACAGGACTAGGGCACAAATTGTTAAAATATTCGATGTGCTCATTTTTCCATAGAAAATATCTCAATATTGTCACCCAACCATAGGCACGCAGCCACCCTCGAGCAGCGTAACCTTGACAGATAGACTAATTCCAGAAGCAGTACCAGACCCAACAGATAACCAAGAGATAGTGTATCTCTCTCTCTCCAATAATAGCACACCAAACAGAGAGTCCACAAACCAGAAACCAAGACCAAAAACCCAGTCACAGTAGTTGCAACCGCACTCCTCCAAACTTGCGCACCACTTGACTTGTGTGAACTATGAGTGAGTGAATAACCAAATGAGCTCAAGCGCCCTCTATTTATAGTGCTCTTTGTCACCTATCCAGGCTGACTTCTTCTTTTAGAGGCTAATACTAAAATATTAATTGTTTTATTAAGACGACATGTCTTCTAGGGTTTCTACACATTTGTTTAGGGTTTCTCTAGCTTCTAAACCATTCTAATCTAGTAAGAGGTTCCACATGGAGGTTAATACCTCCCACAGCTACCGTAACATCAACACTCCCTCCTAGCTAGGGAGGTATTTAACAGTAATGGTCTTGAGCACAAAAAGACCATTCTGCTAGTAGCATCATCATAGCCACACAGGCTATCTCATGATCATGTAGATCAACTCACAAGCAACATCACCACTATCAATATCATCTGATAGTATCCTGGCATCAAAAATATATCGTCTGCATCATCTCTTGAGACCATATTCCATCTGAGTAATCAGGCATGATGTTGAATAAGTCATGTGCTAGACTCAGTGCACTCAACAAAGTGTCTCGCATAAGTCACTCACTCAACAGAGTGATATAGGGACTATTCTTGCTATCCTGGTCATTGCCTGTGACACATGAAGAATGACTGTCCCAATAAATGTTGAAAGCCCTGCAATGGGCTACAAGGATCATTCTTCTAATCCAAACATACGTCCTAGAAGAATGATTGTCCTCCCAGATGTTGAAAGCCACGCCATGGGCTACAAAGACCATTCCTACAGCAATGTCAGTCGTCAATCTTGTACTATTTTCTAATCAGGTCATATGTACCATAGAGATCAATCTCTACCCATATGCCTTAGAAAATATCAATCCTGTATCAACCACCCTAATCGGGACATCATGTCCTTAGGGGGCGGATTATTCAACCTGATCAGGCCAATAACTGTGCCTCAGGAGAATATCGGTCATGAACCATTTTCCTAATCGGACCACAATCTGTGCCTTAGGAAAATAATACCAGTCCATGATACGTCAACAATCTGTCAACCTGGACCATTCTGCACAGGGAGAATGTCTGTCCACCCGCAATCTGTTCTGCTTGGACCATTCTCCACCTGGAGAATGTTTGTCCACCAACACACTGACTATCCATCTAACTGGCAATCATCTCCAACACTAGTGGTAGTCTCCATGGAAATCAGATAGTAGCATACAACTGCTTCAATGCCTTCCAATAGAACACAACTGTGTCTATCCATAGTAGTACACAACTACTGCCCAGTGGTACACAACCACTCCTAGTATCACACGGCTACTAACCAGTGGAACACATCTACCACAATAGCATACAGTTATTATCCAGAGACATACAGTCTCCACAGCAAACAAATCATATCATCTGAAATCATCCTGCATCAACAATGTCATCAGTTGCATCACCTCTAAGTCGTACTAGCATGATGCAAATGCATCATATCTAAGTTGTACTGGCATGATCCGGAGTATCATCTACATCATCTCTAAGTCGTACTAGCATGAACATAACTAGCATGATGCCAATGCATCATCTCTAAGATGTATGTCCACCTCTAAGTTGTACTTGCATGATGTAGATCAGTGCCTCACTGTGTCCCCTCTAAGTTGTATGATCATCTCTAAGCCCTACTAGCATGACATATCTAGCATGATGCCAATGCATCATGTCTAAGTTGTATGCCACATCTAAGTTGTACTCGCATGATCATATCTAGCATGACACTAGCCCTCATGTATCATCTCTAAGTTGTATGGTCATCTCTAAGTCGTACTAGCATGACTTATTTACCATGATGTCAATACATCATATCTAAGTTGTACTCGCATGGCCATATCTAGCACGATGCAGCTCACCAACATTGTCTCTAAGTTGTACTAGCATGAACATAACTAGCATGATGCAAGCATCATCTCTAAGTTGTATGTCCACCTTTAAGTTGTAGTAGCACGATGCTCCTCGGGCCACTGTATCAACAACTCCAACCATCTGTATCATATCTGAGTTGTACTAGCATGATCATATCTAGCATGATGCAAGCATCATCTCTAAGCTCTATGATCATCTCTAAGTTGTACTAGCATGATATAGATCCGCAGCTCACTAAGAGTCCATGACACCACATATCAGTGCTCCCTCCCAACCGAGGAAGTCATCTCCTCCCTTTCAACCAAGGGAGCAATCTCCACGAGCCCCAACTTGCCCCTCAAGTATGCAAACTTTATCATGGACAAAGGCTTCGGCAAAATATCTGCAGTCTGCTCATCAGTGGAGATATACTAGAGAACCACTTCTCCCCTCTGAACTATAGTACTTGATCTCAATGTGCTTCAACATGTCACGGAACATCGGGTTCTCGAAGAGCTTCACACAGCTCTGGTTATCACAATATATCACAGTCGAATCCAGCACCGGGTTCTCAAAAAGCCACACTGCTTTCGTACAAGCATCACAAGTTGCAATATACTCTGCTTTTGCAGTGTTGAGTGCAATAGACTTTTGTTTCCTGCTATCCCATGATATCATAGCAGATCCCATACTGAAACACATACCAGAAGTACTCTTTCTATCATTTGCACTCCCTACCCAATCTGAATCAGTAAATACATGTAGTTGTACATCATTGTTTGAGGGATATCTCAAACCATAAGTTATCGTCCCACGAAGATATCTCAAAATATGATTTGCAATTATCCAATGCTCATGTCTAGGTTCCACCTAGAACTGGCTCAACATGTTCACAGCAAAGCAAATGTTTGGCCTAGTATTCACCAAATACATCAAGGAGCCAATCAATTGTCGGTACAAGGACGAGTCTACTGGATTAGAATTAGAGTCTCTCAACTTCCTCAAATCTGTTATCATGGGAGTTGCCATGTATTTACAATCCATCATCCCAAACTTCTGAAGAATCTTTACGACATACTTATGTTGCCACAGGAAGATTTCACCACCCTTCTGCTATAATTCTAGTCCCAAATAATAAGGCATGAGACCAAGATCCTTCATATCGAATTCAGAGGCTAACTCCCTCTTACATTGAATAATGAAAGGCTCTGCACCAAGCTCTTGGAGCTTGCTTGAGTCCATACAAGGTCTTTTTTAATATGAATACATGGGTTTCTCTCTAGTGTACCTCAAAACCTTGAGGTTGTTCTATAAATACCTCTACCTCAATTACTCCATTGACAAAGACTGTCTTTACATCCATCTGATGTAAACTCCAACCCATGGACGTTGCCAGAGTATCTGGCGACTGGAGCAACCGTCTCATCGTAGTCTTCTCCCTCCTGCTGGGAGAACCCTCTAGCCACAAATCTCACCATGTATTTATCGATACTTACATTCAATGCATGCTTTATCTTGTAAACTCATATAGGCACAATTTCCTATACATAATTTTTCATGATGGATTGATATTCTTCCATCATAGCCTCCTTTCATTCTTTTTGCTTGACTGTTTCCTCAAAGGTGGAAGGTTTTGTAACTGGAATATGGTTTTGACTTCTTGCTTTCTCTGAAAGTTCTATCTGGAGCACCATACTTCTCTACATCTTGAATGATCTCAAGAGCCCAAGCTGGGTCTTCCCTTCTTAGTCTTATCTTGGTGTGGGTCTTCAAATCTCTGTGGTTCTTCCATGTCTGATACAACATTCTTACCTCTCTCTGCATTTGCAATCCTGGGATCTACAGGATCTTTATCATGGACCTCATCGTGGTCCTGGCTACTTCAGCCCACAAATGCATTGTTAAGTCTTGATCATGAATTATGGCTTTTACTGCTTCCATAATTGAACAATTTTTTCTTTCTTCCACACCATTCTGTTGAGGATTGTAGGAAGTGATGATCTCCCTCCTAATCTCGTCCTCTCTGCAGAATGTCTTGAGATCATCTGAGGTGTACTTTCCTCCATTATCGGACCTCAAGATCTTTAACTTCTTTTCAGATAAGATTTCCACAAGTGCTTGAATTTCTCAAACTTACTAAAAACTTTTCCCTTTTGCTTCCAGAAACAAATGCAAGTTTTATGTGAGAACTCATCAATAAATGAAACATATTGTACATACCCGTTTAGTGAGAGGGTTGACATGCACCTGAGTGAAGGATGTCCAAAACTCCCTTTGCTTTCCACGCTTCCTTTATAATTGACACTTGGTGAGACCATCTGCTTCACCACTAATGAAGTCATCTACTCAATGCTTGCAACTGTCACTGTAGCTCCATCCTAGAGCTATCAACTGTGACCTGCCTGGAACAAGAACAAGAACAAGGAAAATAGCAAACAACATTCTTCAACACTCTTCCAGGGTTGTGATCAATCATTCTTTCATAGTAACCTGTTTGTAACAAACAAGTATATCTCCATGGTAGCCTTCATAGAATCTTGTAAGATAACCTGCCCGATACAAGAACAATAAAAACATTTTCAGTATAATAACATTTTCATAACATATCTATGGTAACAAGAATGAATAACAATTTCATGGTGATCATCATAGTATGACCAAGGTGACCTGCCTAAGAGCAAACAAGAAATATCCCTCTAGAGGAGATGTTAGTTCATCTTGCAAACAAGTACAATAAGCATCTATATCAATGGTCTACATATGCAATCAAGTATTCATTGCATAGCAATAATAGAACCTTTCCAAGACTTCTTTTGCAATTTGTAATGTAGCAACTATCAACCTTGGTATGTGCAAATTGAAACTTAACAATTTGACCAATCAAACCTGGAACCTCAACTGATTGTTCCTCTGAATGTACTGAATCCAAGATCACTACTTGGACAAGGTCTCTTGTACATTCCTTGCAAAATGCACTCATGCTTTTGCTAGATGGTATAACATGAAAAAGCATATACAAGTGCATACCTTTGAAATTTTGCAACATCGTTCTGCTTGTCTTCTAATATGAAACTATACACCATCTTGACAAGTAGAGGTTAGAAACTGAATCAAAAAGGTTCAATGATTAGAACAAGCTAGAAACCCTGAAATTACAACTTTGACCACAAAAACAATTTTGACCAAAAGGCAACCTTTGACTTTGACTTTTACTTTGACCAAAAACTCAAACCTGACGTTTTTGCTAGCTGAGGGTACCAAGAGGTGCACTAGGCTAGGGCACATTAGGATGTCAAGGAATTAGGTCAAACGCTTCACCAAAAGTGCCCGAACACAAGGGTTAGGGTTTTTGTTGTTGCTGCAAAAACCTGACTACAACTGCAACTACAATTTCGTGCTACAACGAGCTTGTCAAATAACTTCCCAATCTACCTTCCAATGGTTAGACTGTCTGAATATAGTGTGGACCCATAACCTATTAAAACATTCGATGTGTTCGTTTTTCCATAGACAATATCTAAATATTGTCACCCAACCATAGGCACGCAGCCACCCCTGAGCATCGTAACCTTGGACAGATAGAATAATTTCGGCAGTAGTACCAGACCCAACAGATAACCAAGCGATAGCGTCTCTCTCTCTCTCTCTCTCTCTCTCTCTCTCTCTCTCTCTCTCTCTCTCTCCAAGAATAGTGCACCAAACAAAGAGTCCACAAACCAGAAACCAAGACCAAAAACCCAGTTGCAGTAACTGCAGTTGCACTCCTCCAAACTTGCATGCCACTTGACTTGTGTGAGCTGTGAATGAGTGAATGACCAAATGAGCTCAAGCACCCTCTATTTATAGTGCTCTTTGTCACCTGTCCAGGCCAAATTCTTCTTTTAGAGGCTAAGTCTTAAATATCAATTATTTTATTGAGCCGACATGTCTTCTAGGGTTTCTACAGATTTGTTTAGGGTTTCTCTATCTTCCGGAACATTCTAATCTAGTCAAAGGTTACACATGGAGGTTAATACCTCCTGCAGCTATCGTAACATCAACACAAATGTTGGCCACCAAGGTGAAACAAGGAAACAAACATAACTTCTTAAGCTAGTGATCCATTATCTGACTTCAACCAATGATCCTCATTCACATGCCTAGTATATTAAGCACAACACTTCATATGAAAGAGAGACTAACATACATCATGGTGACATTTGGCTTACCATCTCCCATACAATGTGTGATTGGATGTGATGAGCTTGACTTATCTGAAATAGAAGAGGCAATATAAGGAGGGTTGTTGGGTTGCCATAGGTGGAGATGTTGATCATCATCATCAACGCAATCATTGCCTTCATTGTGGGCCATGAGACATCATCTCCTGTAGTTACCCCTAGGTTGGGGGTTAACAGTGCATATGTCCCAACTTTTGAGCTCTAAACAACTATTTCTCATTCTAGTCATTGACAATCTCTTAGATGAGCTACATGGTGCTCATTTCTTCACCGAACTTGATCTTCACTCCAATTATCACCAAATTAGCATGAAGGAAGCAGATATTCCAAAGACTATTTTTCACACTTACAAAGGTCATTACAAGTTTTTGGCGATGCCTTTGGTCTTTACAATGTGCCTTCCACTTTTCAGAGCCTCGTGAACAATATCTTTGGACCCCTCCTATGTTATTTTGTCATGGTCTTCTTTGATGACATCTTGGTCTACAACAAACCTTAGGCGACACGTGGCACATGTGGATCAGGTCTTATAATTCCATAATCACCAATCGTTCAATATCCTAAATGTGCTTTTGGTGTCTCAAAAGTGGAATATTTGGGACACATTGTTAGTGGGGAGGATGTGCGTGTTGATCAGAAGAAAAATAAGGCAATAACATAGTGGCCTTGCCCTAACACCCACATGCACATTCAGGATACACTTGGCAAAATGATGAGCTCCATTATAAAGGGCATTTTTTTTGGTTTAGGACTCGACACTTGAATCTACAGTGTTGTCAAAATTACACTCCCCTCCCACAACAAGTCATTTCAAGTTTCAAAAAACATATGAACAGATTAAGCATTCATTCTTTTGGAAAGGAGTGAAGCAATAAAGCCTCCAAGAGCATTACAACCTTTACCCATTCCAACCACCATGTGGACTAACATTTCTATGGATTTCATTGTAGAGTTACCGAAATTAGGCAACAAATTAGTGATCATGGTAGTTGTTTGTCGCCTTTCTAAATATGCTCACTTTTGTGCCTTGCAACACCCATTCAAGGCATCCATAGTAGCACAAGTATTCATGTACAATATTTTTAAACTCCATGGCCTACCTATATCAATTGTGACCAATCGTGACCCCACCTTCACCAGCAATTCATGGTAGGAGTTGTTTCGGCTTCAAAGTACCCATTTGAATCTTAGCACAACATATCATCCCCAAACAGATAGCCAAATGAAAGCATTCAACAAGTGTTTGGAAGCTTATTTATGTTGTTTTGCCTCCAACCGACAAGCCCAATGGGTTCAGTGGTTACTCCTAGCTTAATGGGGTCCAGTGGTTAGCCCCTTTTGAGGCATTGTATGGATAACAACGCTAGTCAGTGATCTCATACTTCCTAGGCCTCTCTAAGTTTCAGGAGGTGAACAAAACACTAATAACCCATGTTAGCATTTTTCAGACCCTCGAGGATAATTTATTGTTGGCCTAGAACCGCATGAAGCAATAAGTTGATCTACATCGCTCTGAACGCCACTTTGAAGAAGAGGATCAAGTGTTCATGTTGTTGATATTATCGTAGTTGCAGGAGGTATTAACCTCCATATGTAACCTTTTACTAGAATAGAATATTCCAGAAGCAAGAGAAACCCTAAACAGATGTGTGAAAACCCTAAAAGACATGTCGGCTTAGCAGAATATATAATATTAAGATATTATCCTCCAAGAAGACAAGTCAGCTTCACATGAAAAAGATAAACAGAAAATATAATTACCAGAAAGTCAAGTCGGCCCAGCAAGAAAAGTCACTAGACAGATTAATATAAATAGAGGACGTCTTGGCTCATTTGTTCACTCACTCTCGCTCAGGAAACCAGAAACAATGCGCAAGTTTGGAGGAGCAGCACCAACAGTTGTATGATTTTCTCTTTTTTTTAGTCTTTCTAGTACTTTTTCTTGTGCGCTACCCTTGGTGAAGGTGCGCTCTCTTAGTTATCTGTTGGTTATGGTGTGGCTTCCTGGAATTATTCTTTCTGTCAAAGGTTAAGGTGCTCGGGGATGGCTTTATGCCTATGGATGGGTGGCAATGGTGTAGCATTGCCTATGGTGAAACGAGCACATCAACTTTATTCTAATAGGTTATGGGCCCACACTACCTTCAAAACAGTCTAACCGCTGGAAGGTAGTGATGAACCCCCATTTTGGCATCTTTTTGTTCCCTATTTCCTCTAGATACACATACATTTTGCCCTCCTTTTATGTTTTCCACATACTTATCTTTATAAAGTTCCACCTTTATCACAGGTACTATTATTGCCACATAATCTTCTTGATTTTTGTTCATAAACTAGAATTAGAGTGAACTTTAGAAAATATTTGACTTATTAACTATGTGTGGATTTCAATAATATTAACTATGGCTACAGAATGCAAGGCCCCAAGTTCTAGCTACATAATGCAAGGCCCCAGGTTCATAGGAAGATGCGTATCGATGCAAGGCAATTTTGAGATATATGAAGAGGATATTTTAAGAAGATATATTTCCAGCACACAGTCACATTCTATTCTTGTATACACACATCAGCACCTACACAGTACGACATGCCTTGAATGGACAGCTTACATGTGGACAAGTGGCAAGGCTGATAGTTACCAGCGTGGAGGTTGCATAACCGTGAGCAGTAAATATGATGTTCATCATCTTTACTTCAGCGCACATGATATATCCAAAACAGAAATATGCATAACAGTTTACCCAATGCATCCAAGACATGAACAACCAATGGATACGTGGAGGCATTAAGCATCGATTTGTTTCAACAGTGTTTCCTAGAATCTAGGATTGGCGCTCTGCACAGAGCTATTATTAGCCAAGTGTTTTGTATATATATGTATGCTCGGTTGAGCAAAGAAGTTAGCGTATTAGTGTGTGTAAAACGTATCAAGCATTGGACCGAGTGAACACTGTTTTGAGTTTCTAAATTCCTTATATATATATATATATATATATTTTGTTGTGCGTGATCATTCTTTGTTGATAAATTGTGAATACGGGAGTACCGTGAGCAAGGGCCCACTCATAGGTACAATATGTATTATTTATTTTGTTGTTATATTCTTTGTTGTTAGTTAAACTCATGCATGATAAGTAGATATATATGCTGATCAGATTGTAATTTCTGAGATTTATGTTACAGTTCGCTGAGTAATGGTTATATGCTTCATAATGGCCCTGGATATTTGCTGAGTAATGACAGTTAAAGATTGTTAAGGTGAATAGATTTCAGCCAACATCTAAAATCAGACCTACTAGTATCCTAACACCTTATGGTTAAACTCTAGGTATGTGTAGATGAATCTGGGTATGTATAACAGAGCCTAGGTGAAAGAATCTACCATCATAATAAACTTTGGCATCATCCACGGAACTGAGGACATGGATCATTAAGTACCTTACCCTTGTTATTACAGCATCGTAATTTTTGAGTTTTATAGACCTTAGCATTTCTTTTTATACCTATGCATAGTTGCTACAGAATCACAGTTCTCATGAATCCCA
Organism: Picea engelmannii; assembly: GCA_009831015.1. NCBI lineage: Eukaryota > Viridiplantae > Streptophyta > Pinopsida > Pinales > Pinaceae > Picea > Picea engelmannii. The sequence continues at coordinate 24,639 of ML856959.1, read as the reverse complement.
GTCAAGTGAACATTCAAAGATTGAGTTTATGATATTTCAAAGAGCTTAGTTTTTAGAGATACCACCATAGGATTGAAAGGATCGGGGTTTTGTGACTCATTTCTTTCGTAATCATAGCTATAGTAAGCTAGTTCTCTTTTTTGTGCAAATTGCACAAGAGTGCCTCGTAAGCACAATAAGCCCTGGTTGAAGTGTAGAGTGACACCAAACAATTGGGAATCATATTTTTACCTCGTCAAGTAGATCGAGAGTTCCTTGTCAAGCTCGTTGTAGCACCAATTGCAGCTGCAACTAGGGTTTCTAATTTTGCAGTTGCAACAAAGCCTAAACCTAAATTCTTGGGCACTTTCAGTGAAGCATTGGACCTAATTTTTGGGTATTCTAGTGCACCCTATGGTTCCCTAAGCCAGCAAAAACGTCAAGTTTGAGTTTTTGGGTCAAAGTCAAAGGTTGACTTTTGGTCAAAATTGATTTTTTGGGGTCAAAGTTGAAATTTCATGGTTTCTAGCTTGTTCTAATCATTGAACCTTTTTGATTCAGTCTCTAACCTCTTCTTGTCAAGATGGTGTCTAGTTTCAAATTAGAAGACAAATTGAACAATACTACAAATTTCAAAGGTATGCAGTTGTATATTCTTTTCAAGTTATATCATCCAACAAAGCATGAGTGTGTTTGCAGGGGATGTACAAAAGACCTTGTTCGGGCAGTGATTTTGAATTCAATACATTTAGAGGAACAAATCCATTGTCCAAGCAGTGATTTTGAATTCAGTACATTCAGAGGAACAAGCGCACCCTCCCTAGCAGTGAAGACTCCAGGTTTGATTATTTAAAAATTGATATGTCTTTAGCAGTTATGGCATTATTATGATCTTATGTTGCATCTTGATTTATTGAAGTTATGATCATTATACTAACCCCTTAATATTAGAGATACACTCATTGATCTCCTCTTTAGGAGATATTCTTGTTCTTATGTAAATGCTTATTGTTTACAAGATGAAGTTGATCTCCTTTAGGAGATGTTCTTGGTCACTGACTTAGACTCCAGGCAGGATATCTTCCATGGAGGATACCATGGAGATTTTTTTGTTCTTGTTTCTTGTTTCGGGCAGGTCATAAGAGATAAATCTAAGAGGGAGTCAGTGATCAAGAAGAAGCCAGCATAGTTTCGTGACACTTTGTAGAATGCAAAGGGGCATGTTGCAAAAGGAAGTGTGGTCCGAGTATTCTCTCGGATAGAGGGAGTTAATTTCAGAGTTTGAGATGAAGGATCTTGACCGGATATATTGGAATTGGAAGCATGGTTGGCACCAGATGAGATCTTCAGTGAGGAGACTGAAGAGGTTTAACATTATAGACAAGAAGCCCATGGCCACACCTATGACGACACATCTGAGGAAGTTGTGTGACGGGATAGACATTTGCTTTGCAGAGAGCACCTTGTGCCAGTATATGGTTGAGCCATGACCATATTATTGGGTTACATAACAACATGCAGGTACCTATGTTGTACAGATAGATATGATTGATCTTCGATGATGAAGTATGGTTGTCGGGATATACAGTTTTTGGATTGGAAGTGCAGAAGACAAATCTAGCACCTGGGGTGCTACTTCAGCTTTGGATAGAGTAGGATTTCCAGACAAGCAGGGAAGTAGATATTTGTAGAACTCAATCATATATCATAGCCAGTGATGCAAGATATGAAGCAGGGTGGCTTTTCGAAGGATCTTGCAGGACTTCATCAGAGACATGGTGCAGAAAGGAGCATTGAGGCTCCATCCCATATCCACAAATGAGCAGATAGTTGACATTTGCACTAAGCCTCTGTCTAGGACAAGCTTTGCAGGAATGCAAATGTTTCCCTGGGGGAGTGTTGATGATTGCAACATCGTGTCGATATTCCAAGATTGATCAAACGAACTTAATCATGTGGGAATAGGCCCAGATGTAATCTTCGTGTTGGCATGTTTACAGG